>PVJA010053846.1:0-11802 GCA_004027025.1 Myocastor coypus
TTTTTTTTTTTTTTTTTTTTTTTTTTTTTTTTATTCACTCATTTTTTTTTATGGCCGGCTCAGCCCACCCCGAAGGCAGGGCTGGCGCAGCATGTGGTGCTGGGGATCGAACCGCGGTCCCTGAAGCCACCCAAGCTACCCCAAGCAGGTGCTTTAGACCACTGAGCCATCCTGCCGGCCCCTCAACATTGTTTTGAAATTGGCTACTAGCAGAACTTGACCTCACAAATAGTTAAACCGAAGCATAAAGTAGACAAAATAAAAGAATATTTGCATTCGCTGCAAGGGATCTTACAAGGTGTTCAAATTAACAAACTGAGTTTCAGCTGCTTATAGTGGTGACTTCATGACTCAGAGAACTTGTCTCACAATTTAAAAAAAAAAGAATTGGGGCTATAGCTTAGCAAAGGCTGAAGTTGAATCCCTTTTCTGGCGGTGGGCAGGGATGGGGGGGATAAGGAAAAAGAAAGAAGGTAAGTTTCAAAAATGGGGAACCAAAATGTCACAGATAAATAATACCTTGTGTTACATTACTATTATTTCGTCCATGTGACCTCAAACTTGCCAAATACACAGCTTTCAAAGGCTGCACAGGGGCCCGGCGGTGGCTTGGCTCAGTGGTGTAAAGCGCCTGCTTGGGAAAGCTTGGGCGGCTTGAGGGACCGTGGTTCTATCCCCGGCACCACATGCTGCGCCAGCCCTGCCCTCGGGGCGGGCTGAGCCGGCCATAAAAATGAGTGAACAAACAAACAAAGGTTCTGAAACAAGAAAAAGTAAATAAATAAATAAATAAATAAATAAATAAATAAATAAAAAATAAAAGGCTGCACAAAAAAAATTAAGTATCTTGGGCCAGGGATGGAGCTCAGTGACACAGTGCCTGCCTGGCATGTGTGAGGCCCTGAGTCTGATTATTAGTACCAAAAATAAAGAGTAAATTATTTTAATGATCTCTTATGTTGAATTCATGTCCTGACGATGTTTTGATATATGGTATTGAGCTACATGCAATATATTGTTCAAGTTAAGTTCATATTTGTTATATTTTCATGAGAAACTTTTTAATCATACATGTGGCCTATATTTGTAGTGAACAGTGCTAATTGAGAGATAGGGAAGCAAGTACCGAACTTTCCATGCAAAGAGTAAAGCTTGTCTTTCATAAGAAAACTTACAGAGCTAGTTGAGCATCCAAAACATGTGCATGTATTACTTTGATAGAAAAATGTGGCAAGGTGGAAAGCCAAGACGTTTCCTCTTTGCTAGCTTCCACCCGAGTAATAGCAGAGCATGTGCATATTTATTGACATGTAAATTATAAAAATTTCAACCCTTCAGGCTCTACGTTGTCACTACTTAATATCTACTTTTTCCATAAACATTAAATTAGTTTGAATAACAACTGAGTGAGATTTTCAGGAAGTTCTCATTTTGTAGATGAGGAAATCATAGCCAATATATTGTGAGAGTCTGCTCAAGGTCATATCTAGTAACAGAACTGTATATTTCTCATGAGGTATATGGGTTAGCAAAGCATGCCTATATAGAGAAAAATCTATGTGCTATATTCATCTAGATCATTATAAAATTAATTACTATATGCTTTGCACAATGAAAGTGTTCGCCTTGAAAGTTGTGAATCTCTAGCTTCAAGTGTCCAGAATATATACATTTCAAATGTTTTCTATATCTAAAATCGTTGTTTTTCCTTTTTTAACCTATGTCATTTGAGTATTAAGAGATAGTAGTGACATTGCTTATCTCACTCATGTTCTTATAAAAACATGTTGGAGAGGTGCTAGAGAGATAGCTCAGGGGCACAAGTGCCTGCCTGGCAACTGCAAGGTCCTGAGTTCAATCCCCAGAAAAAAATTGGAGAAATGAACCAATTTGCAGATCAAAAAACCCCTAGAAAATAAATGACTTCAAAAAACCAGTGCCAGGCATGATAGCACACACCTGTAATCCTAGCACTCTAGAGGCTAAGGCAGGAGGATCACCTCAAGTTCAATCATCCTGAGGTACATCACGAGTTTACTAACAGCTTGAACTACACAGTGAGATGCTGATTCAAAAATAAAATAAAATCCAGGCATGGTGGCACAAGCCTACAATTGCAGCACAGGGGAAACTGAGGCAAGAAGATTGCTGCAAGACTGAGATCAGCTTGAGCTACATAATGAGCTCAACCTGAACTACATTGTGAGAAGTGTCTAACAACAAAAAAGAAAAAGAAAAAAAAAAGTAAAACAAAATAGAGTAAGAAGCCTTGTGCAGGTCACTTTCCTGGGCCTAGGAGTGTGGTTTCATGGTAGAGTAAAACTTGCCTGGAGTGCATGAGGCCTTGGGTTCAATCCCCAGCATTGGAAAGAAAGAAAAAAAGAAAAGAAGGAAGAAAGAAAATAAAACATGCTTCTTTTCGTAGAATACATGTTTATAAATGCCTGTTCAGTGTAAGAGATTGCTTCAGATGCTCCGAAAGATGAGGAAAGTTGTGATGAAAGCTGATGCTGTGGAAGATGAGGACAGGCTTGTATCTTCAAATTCCATTCATTCAATGAGTTAGTTTGCAAATTAAATGCTACTAGAGGGCTGGGGAGATAGCTCCGAGGCACAAGTGCCTGCTGGGCAAGTGCAAGGTCGTGAGTTCGAACCCTGGTCCCACAAAAAAAAAAAAAAAAAGAAAATTCATAGGCACAAATTTTAGCATTTTATTCAAATTTCAAAAATTATAATTTGCATGTGTCTTTTTAACTCATGAGGAACATTTTTTCTGAATTTCTCAAAGTTTCTGCCCAGGCTGTATTTCATTATGAGTACTAGCAAATAAATTAACTTAATACCACCTATGAAGTAAAGGCTTTTCCTGGCCAAGATTTCCACCCTTGCTGAATGAAACTTTTTATCATTAAATCAGAAAAAGTGATACAAAATAGCCTGTATTAAGGTCAACTTGTGTTAATGGAAATACTGAAGGAAGCAGCGATTAGAAAAGATGTTCCAGAAGTGCCCGCCTGGCAAGCATTAGGTCCTGAGGTCAATCTCTGGTAAAAAAAAAAAAAAAAGTTACAGACCAAGCATGGTGGCACATGCCTGTAATTCCAGCACTTGGGAGGCTTGCAAGCTCCAGACCACAGCAAGATAAAGGCCAAGATAAGCTGCCTAGCAAGACCCTGGAGGGCAGAGAGGGAATATTCACTAGGGCTATGAAACTCATAAAATACTAAGACTTCCCCTCTATGAGTTTTCTCCAAAAGTATCAACATCTTTGGCCCTTAGAAAAATGCAAATTAAAAGAACACTGAGGTTCTACCTTACTCCAGAAAGAATGGCTATCTCCAAGAAATGAAACAAAAGCAAATGTTGATGAGTTTGCAAGGCAGAAATTAGCACTTTGACTTTATTGGTAGGGATAGAAACTGGTACAGCCATTATAGAAATCAGTGTGGAGATTCTGCAGAAAACTAGAAGTAGACATTGCATCTGACTGATTTATTTCTCTTCTAGGTATCTTTTCCAAAATGTTGAAGATGTCATACTACAGTGACACATGCATACCCGTGTTCATCACAGCACAATTCATAATAACTGAATCTTGGAAGCAGCCAATATGTCCATCAAAAAATGAAAAGATAAAGAAAATGTGGCTTTATACAAAATGAAATGCTGCTTTTCTGTTCGATAAACTTGAATAATTTGTAGGAAGAAGCATTTACCTTGAAACCATAATGGTAAATGAGATAGTCAGACACATAAGCTTAAATACTGTGCGGTTGTCTTACATGAAGAAATTAATATATAAATAATGGGTAAGGTAATCATAGCAAATAGGGGACTAGGAAGATAGCTCAGTGTCATAAATACCTGCTTGGCAAGTATAAGGCTCCAAGTTTTGTCCCTGGTACAAAAAAAAAAAAAAAAAAAAAAAGAAAAAGAAAAAAGAAACCAGAAAGATTATTCATTAATAATAGCTGGGGAGATAGCTCAGTAGAATAAGCACTTGCCTGGGCAAGCGCAGAGTCCTGAGTTCAATCCCCAGTAATGCCAAATAATAATAATAATAATAATAATAATAATAATAATAATAATAATAAGCAAATAATAATAATAAGCAAAAAGAGGTGAATCTTTTGCAAAAGGTAAGGGTACAAAGAGATGGTGGGAAGGGAGGAGAGGGGAAGGGAATGAAAAAGAAATTGAGCTGTGTTATGCCTGTGCACCGACTCTGTACAAGGCATGTAATCACTGTGTATCATAAGCATGTAGTAATCCACCCGCTTAGGCAAGCACAGGGTGATGGAGTCCGGGTATGCTGATGCACAGCTGTAATGCCAGTGCCGGGGAGGTTAAAAACAGAAGGATCACTATGAGTTTGAGCTGCGTAGTGAGACCCTATATCAATTATATTAACAAAAAGTAGTAATAAAAAATAAAAACATTAAAAAGACAAACATCTCATGATTCTGTTAATATGAGAGAGCAAAACTAGGTAATTTCATAGGAAAAGTACCAGTGTTTGCTAGGGCCTGGAGTTGGGGAAAATGGAGTTATTTTTTATTTTTTATTTTTCTAAAATTTTATTTATTATTTTTTTCTTGTTTCAGAACCTTTGTTTGTTTATTCATTCATTTTTTATGGCCAGCTCAGCCCGCCCCAAGGGCAGGGCTGGCGCAGCATGTGGTGCCGGGGATCGAACCACGGTCCATGAAGCCGCCCAAGCTTCCCCAAGCAGGGGCTTTAGACCACTGAGCCATCCCACCGGGCCCCTGGAGTTATTTTTTGATGAGGACAGAGTTTAAGTTTGAGATGAAAGAGCAGTGGAAGTAGATAGTGGCGATGGCAACACAGCAGTGTGAAGGTGCTTAGTGTTACTGAATTGGATACTTAGAAATGGGAAATTTCATTATGTGCATTTTACCACATTCATGAGTCAATAGCACATTAGTAAAAATATTTGACATAACCAAAGTCAACGTTCCCTTTGGTTATTTACACAGACATAAAAATACATAGAGAGGGGCCCAGCGGGATGGCTCAGTGGTCTAAAGCGCCTGCTTGGGAAAGCTTGGGCGGCTTCAGGGACTGCGGTTCGATCCCCGGCACCACATGCTGTGCCAGCCCTGCGCTCAGGGTGGGCTGAGCCAGCCATAAAAAAAAAAAAATACATAGAGAAAAAAAAGGAAAATATAAAGATAAAAGTAATAAAAATGTTTTTTATCATTTAGAGAAACAGACTGAAGCATTTCAGATGGAATAATATACCTGGCATTGGCTTCAAAATGACACAGGAGCCTTTCTGGTGGTGATGGCCTCCCCATGAGAACATTCCTCTCGTGAAAGATCTCGTTCACCCCTCTCCGGAGAAGGAGAAGAGGAAGCACAAGAAGCAGCAGCTGGCGCAGAGCCCCCATTTCTACTTTATGGACGTGAAGTGCCCAGGCTGCTATAAAATCACCGTGGTCTTCAGCCACGCCCCGGTGGCACTTCTGTGTGTCAGCGGCTCCACCATGCTGTGCCAGCCTACAGGAGGCAAGGCAAGGCTCCCAGAAGGACGTTCCTTCAGGAGGAAGCAGCACTAGCAGTGCCCTCAATCAGGATGAGTGGGAAGCCATCCCAAGAAACACATTGTGGATAAAAAAAGAAACAGTCAAGCACCAGCAGCAACAACAACAAAAACCAAAATGACACAGGAGGTGGAGAAGAGAACTGTGGCACAATGCAACGAGAGTGACAATGCATCGATCATTGGAAGACGGATGGTGACAGGGACATTCATTTAATGTTTTCTTTTGTAAATTTGAAATTTTCCATAATAAAAACAATTTCTTAAGGAAATAAATACAAGCACACAAAAACTAAAATTATAAGATACTGGAAATAAATACTGTAGAACAGTTGTTTAAAAAATATTTCTTTCAGCCGAGCATGGTGGTGCACGCCTGTAATCCCAGCACTCGAGAGGCTGAGGCAGGAGGATTGGTGTGAGTTCGAGACCAGCCTGGGCTACAAAAGTGAGCTCAAGGCCAGCCTGAACTGCATAGTGAGACCCTGTCTCAAAAAGACAAAAAAAAAAAAAAAAAAAAAAAAGTTTCTTTCTTTCTTTTTGTAGAACCAGGAATTGAACTCAGGCCCTTGCGCTTGCCAAGCAAGCCCTTATTCTATGGAGCTATCTCCCCAGCCCCCTCCCTTTTCTTGAGTTGGTCTCAGTATAGGCTGGCCTTGAACTCACTTAAGTAGCTCAGGCTACCTCATACTCATAAAGATGCTCTTGCTCCAGACTCTCAAGTGCTCAGATTATACGCATGCACCACCATGCCCAGCTTGTTTAAATCTTTTTTTTTTTTTTTTTTTGCAGGACCAAACTCACGACCTTGAACTTGCCAGGCAGGCACTTGTGCGACGGAGCTATCTCCCTGGCCCCCAGCTTGTTTGAATCTTGATGTTGAAAAATCTTCCTAAGGAAAACACAAACCCAGAAGCTAAAAAGGAAAAGATTTACATGAGAAAGTACATAACCATTGTTAACTTACACATGGCAAAAGACTCTAACAGTAAAATTGAAAAAGAACAATAGATTAGCAGAAAATATATTCATCATGTACAACAGACAGAAGATTGAAGTCCTTCTATTTAATATTTCCTAGAAATTGTTAATAAAAAGCTAGAGAAAATGCAGGACTAGCAAGTCAGCATTCTTGAGAAACTGGGGATGAGAGCAGATTCCCCTGAAGGATACTCTGTGGGGGGAACGATGAGGACCTCTAAATTAGGGATCCTGTGAAGAGGTAGACAGGAGAAAGGAAATGGGGGTAAGAGCCCCACACTGTCTGCTACAGTGGCACGGAGCCTCTTCATTGCATTTTGCTCCAAAGGACACTCTTGGCTTATTCCGTGTGCAGATTCTTTCTCCCTTGTTCAGTTGGTATTTCAGGGCAAAGTATCATTAGGTGCCCAGTGGCCCCAGTCAGCAGATTGTCCTGCCATTCCTCCTTTCCTCACCCTTCTTAAATTATTATTTTTGTTTGTTTGTTTTTCGTTTTGGGTATTAGGGATCGAACTTGGGACCTTGCGCTTACCAAGCAGGTGCTGATGCCACTGAGCTATATCTCTGGCCCCTTAAATTACTTTTTTAAAAAGTCCTGTTATGGGGGCCCGGCGGGATGGCTCAGTGGTCTAAAGCGCCTGCTTGGGAAAGCTTAGGTGGCTTCAGGGACCACAGTTCGATCCTCGGCACCACATGCTGCGCCAGCCCTGCCCTCTAGGCGGGCTGAGCCGGCCATAAAAATGAGTGAATAAACAAACAAAGGTTAAAAAAAAAAAAAAAAAGAAAGTCCTGTTATGTACGCCTTGTGCACTGCTCCCGAGTTGTCCCTTTTTCATCCATCCTTCCACTCTGGCTAGCTCTTGTGTCTCTTTCCACGTAATCATTCACCAAAATCAGTGATTTGTGGTTTCTTTGTGAACATGTTCTTTTTCTAATTATAAAACTGTTGCAAAAAAAGAAAGAAAGAAAGAAAGAAAGAAAGAAAGAAATAAAGAAAGAAAGAAAGAAAGAAAACTATAGCATAATCTATTACATAAATTTTGGAGCAACCCAGAAAATAAAAACATTCTACAGTGGCTGGGGAGATAGCTCCATGGCACAAGTGCTCGCCTGACAAGTACAAGGTCATGAGTTTGAACCTCAGTCCCACACACACACAAAAAAATTTCTACAATGACATTGCTAAGAGATAACTATTGTATGCATTTTTTGTGTATATTTTCCTGTGTTTTCCTCTATATGAATCTGCATATATATGCAGTAGATATTCCTCTATTTTATAAATTGAGATAAAACTGTCTTGTAGTATTTTATTAACAAAACACCGCAAACTTTTCATATCACTAAATATTCTTCTGGAGTTACATTTATTGACTGATTGATTGATTGGTTAATTTTTAGACAATATCTTGCTATGTGGCTCAGGCTGGCCTTGAACTCGCTATGCAGCCCAGACTGCCTTCAAACTTGCAGCAGTCCTCCTGCCTCAGCTTTCTGAATGCTGAGATTAGAAGCATGCACCTCCCGAGCCAACTAGGTTGTCCTTTGAAGAGCTGCAGTATATTTTATATTATTAAGGTGTTATAGTCGATCTTTTATATTTACACCAGATTTTATACATTTTTTTCTATCATAAATAATATTTGCGGTGAATACATTGGTAAATAAATTGCCTGTACACATTTCTGAGGATTTCCATGGAATGAATAAATAAATTACCAGCAAGGAAATTGCTAATGCAAAGTATGGGTACATTTCCCTCCACTCTTTTTTTTTTTTTTTTTTTTTTTTTTTTTCCTGGAACCGGGGATCAAACTCAGGACCTTGCACTTGCCAGGCAGGCACTTGTGCCCCTGAGCAGTTTCATCCCTGGCCCCTTCCCTCCACTTATCTATCTATCTATCTTCTATCTTCTATCTATCTATCTATCTATCTATCTATCTATCTATCTATCTATCTATCTATATTATGGCCAGCTCAGCCTGCCCTGGGGGTGGGGCTGACGTAGTATGTGGTGCCAGACATCAAACTCGGTCCCTGCTAAGCAGATGCTTTAGACCTCTGAGCCATTTCGCCAGCCTCCTTCCTCCACTCATTTGAAATGTTTCAGGCAATCCTAAAAGTCCATCAGCCATGATAATAAATAACCTCTATACACAATTATCAGCCTGTCAGACCTTAACAACATTATCTCATATTTATTTTTTAGATCTATTCTCTCTCTCTCTCTCTCTCTCTCTCTCTCTCTCTCTCTCTCTCTCTCTCTTTCTCTCTCTCCTCTCTTGGAGGGACTAGGGATCAACCTCAGGACCTTGCGCTTGCCAAATAAGCACTTATTCCACTGGGCTATGTCCCCAGCCCTGATCTATTTTCTCAACAAAATAACATATGGAGACCTGTTGAAATGCCCTATTGTTATGGTTTATGTCTAGTTGTCCCCACAAAGCCTCATGCAATCATGGGGAGGGAATTCTAGAGTTTGAGACTTGACTGATGATCCACTGGGATTATGTGTTTTAGTACTGATGAGATTATGGGTCTGAGCACTGGTGGGAATTATGGATGTGGCCTGAGGTGGATAGGCTAAGGCAGAGAGCCTGATGTAATTTAAAGAGAGACAGAGAGACAGACTGGAGCTGTTGTTCTGCTGCCCTGTTTGGTTGGCTGCCTCTGCCACAGTTGTTGCTGTTCCGGCGCCATGAACTGGATGCTCTCTGCCCTGTTCCACTCAGCCTTAGGCCAGCTGAATATGGACTGAAATCTCCAGCAACTGTGAGCTAAATAAACCTTTCCTTCCTTCATTTTGAGTGTCAGGTATTTGTCCCAGCAACGAGTAAAAAGGAACTAAGACACTTATCTAACCCTCCCAGAACCAATTCTTTCTCTAAAAGTATTATAGTCTCAATTTGTTGTTTCTCAGTTGTGAGAGAGTTTTAAAATTTTTCATATACACATACATTTTTGTGTATATACACTTATATAGTGTATATGTGTATATATACGCATATCCATGCATAAGCAATATACAGTACTGTTCTGTACACTTTAAGGCTTTACACTGCACCTGTTCACCTTCACTTTGCCATTTTGTACAGCGCTATACTTTTGAGGCTTGTCCAGGTTTACACATGTATTTCGAGGTCATTTATGTTCAGAATAATTTGCATGGTATTCATTAAATAACAGCAGGTAGCTAAGCTACCAAATTTTAACGTTCTTTCTGGTAGACATTTATGTTGTTTCCACATTTTTGCTATTATAAGGAATGCTGCTATGAACATTGTCATACATACTTGTGTATGGGAGAAGTGTTTCTACTTGGGGTGGAACTGCTGGGAAATGTTGCCAAATTGGTTTCCCAATGGCTGGTACACTTCGCTTTCTCTGCAGACCATGAAAGTTTTCATCGCCCCATGATCCCCATCACCCTATGGCTTGAACAGTGTTGCTACCCTCCATTTCCAACCCTGCCAGTACATGACCACACCTGTTTCCTGGAATTGTTGTCACCACCAAGCATTACCAACTTTTCCACTTAGCCAATTTTATTGACAAAAAGAAGAGATCTGTTGATGTTGTTCAGATACATTTAAACATTTTTTCTAGTTACAAAGGAACGTGTTTTAGAAAATTTTCAAAATATAATCAAGTGAAAAACAAGATTTCCCTTTAATCCCACGAGTTACATATAATGTTGAATAACATCTAATACTGAACAGGCATGTTGGTGCATGCCTGCAATTCTAGTGCTTTAGAAAGCTGAGGTAGGAGCATCACAAGTTCAAGCACAGTTTTGGTAGCTTAGGACGACCCTGTCTTACAGTAAAATAAAATAACATAAGATAGAGTGAAAAAATAAAATAATTTAAAAAGGGGGCCAGGTGTGTTGGCACCTCCCTGTTACCCTAACACGTGGGAGGCTGAGCCAGAAGGATTGCTGCAAGTTTGATTCCAGCCTGGGGTACATAATGAGTTTAAGGCCAACATGAACTACATAACAAGAACTTGTCTCAAAAAAGGATGGCGGGGGGTGGTGGCTAGTGATGTAGGTCAATGCAAAGGCTTCTTACTCAGTCTCAGCAGACAAACAAAAACATTTAACATCCAAAAATCTGATAAATATTGAGCTGATAGATAAGTTACTTCACTCAATGTAATTGTTCCATAATATACACATATAGGAAAACATCATGTTATAAACATGAAAGTATAGGGATTACCATTGGTCAGGTTTAAAAATAAATAAAATCTTAGTTTGAATATTCATAGAGATTAAAGGTAAAACCTATAATGCCAATTTTATTTTATTTTATTTTTTTATTTATTTTTTTTGGGGGGGTGGGACTGGGGTTCAAACTCACAACTTTGCACTTGCCAGGCAGGCACTTGTGCCTCGGAGCTATCTCCCCAGCCCCTATAATGCCAATTTTAACATCACTGAACTTATTATATGTCTAGGGACTTAGATACCTAATATTTCCATAAATAGGATAAAATTGCCTTTACAGCGGAAAAGCTTAGCTAATGTCAACTGCACTAGCCAATTTCTGATGCTGTTGAGTCAATACAATAGGCTGAATAACTTATAAAGAAGACAGGTTAATGTACTCATCATTCTGGAGGCAAGGGGCACAGGAAATGACACAGCAAGATACTGTGCGTGTGTATGCATGTGGCTCTTCTGTATCAAATGGCCAAGATTCCTTCATGAGGGATCTACCTTAATAGTCTTTTTTTTTTTTTTTAATTTATTTGGTACAGAGTCTCACTACACAGCTCAGGCTCATAGTGATCCTACTGTGTTCAGCCTCCCAATCGCTGGGGGTGTAGGCATGTGTGCTACCATGCCCAGTCTCACTGGCCCACTGAGTACATTCAGAGGTGGGGCCAGAATGGCATGTAGTGCCAGGGATTGAGCCTTGGTCCCTATGCTTGTCTAAGCAAGTGCTTAGTCCACTGAGCTATCTCACCAGCCCCCTATCTTGATGGTCTTATCAAATCACTCGCACGGTCACAGTAACATTCCTGCGTCCAACCTCACCTCTATTGCTTCTAGCATTGCTGGGGATTGGGGCCAGTGCCTTCATACTAAGCTACATCTCCAGCTCTCCTGTTTTACATTTTTGAGACAGGGTCTTTCTAAGTCACTAAATTGCCCAGACTGGGCTTGAACTTGCTATCTTCCTGCCTCAGCTTCAGTGGCATGTGTTACAGTGCTCCACTTTTTTTTCTTTCTTTTTCATTCTGTGTGTGTGTGT
>PVJA010053847.1:0-11814 GCA_004027025.1 Myocastor coypus
TATAACCAGCCATCTAACTTTATAAAAGGAAGCCTACCAAATTCTGTGTGAACATATTGTCACTCTCTAACATTAGAAAGTATAAGAATATGGGGCTGGGGAGATAGCTCCGAGGCACAAGTGCCTGCTGGGCAAGTGCAAGGTCATGAGTTCAAACCCTGGTCCCACAAAAAAAAAAAAAAAAGAAAGAAAGAAAGTATAAGAATGATTAAAATAAACAGAAGAGCAAATGATTTTTTTCAAGGATGACATATATTTGTATGATTATGAGCTTTGGCAGCAGGACAATTTTTAGCAGTCATCACTACTGCTCCTAGCATAACCTTCGGGCAATTCTGAGTACTACCTAAGGCACAGAAGTGTAATGACCTTGCAGCGAATGGTAGAGCCACTGTGCAGTGCTGAGTGCTAATTGGTTTATGTGGAGTTGCTCATGCCAATAGAAGGTCCCCATTCAAATATATTTTGACATGAAAATAATATACCCTTCTCTCAAGATTTAAAGGTAAAATGTTCATACTCACTTCATTGAAAATGGACTCAAACTGTCTACATTATCAAATATAGCCCTACAGGATAATCTTGGTAGGTAAGCATACTGCAGTGGCACCTATGTAAGAGACTCTTGGAGGCTAACAGCATCTAATTAACATAAACAATGAACAAACTAGGAATGAAACATACTAGACTCAATGACTACAATAATTTCTTATAGTAATCTTGCCTGTGTAAACTATTCCTCAGTCCTTCCCCATGACTCCCTTTCTTATTTGGAGCTATATTCATGCATTTTCATTCATTCATTCATTCATTCACAACAACTTATTGAGTTTATAAAATTAGCTACTATAGAGAGAGCAACAACAACCAAAAATGAATCCTGCCCTCATTAGTGGGCAAAATAGCACTACATAGAGACTCATAAGTAGCTGAGTGATTTTGACAAGCAATCACTCTAGTATTTGTACCTTAATATATCTGCTGTTTTACTTGTTTGTATGTTGTTCTAAATTGCTGACTTGAGGAGGGTAGCCTATCCCTGAGATATAATAAAAACGGTTATGGTTATTAATATGAATATACATATTATAATATTTTGTAACCAAAAAAGAGATGAGATGTTGACTGCAAGAATTTTCTCTAAAAGACAATTCCAAGCATTCTGTAGGATTTGTCAGACTTTTAAATGTTTAAGTTAAAATGTAAAATATAGCTTAAGATTTTTCATACCTGTAAATATCTGGCACATATTCTTAAAGCTTTTATATTTTATCTAGGTAGTGATGTATAGTCCAGTACTACTGTGCCCTGACTGATGGGAGTCACACATTTCCACTCGTTCTGTAACTGATGCAGTCATCTAGGCAAGGGGAAAGGTTGAGGACAGCCATCATCATTCTTGCTTTGTGCACTGGGATGTGAAGTGGTTCTCAGAATCAAAGCTGACTCCACATTAGGCAGGAGTCCATCACATTAATAATTGCTGCACAGATTAATGGAGGACTGTTAAAAGCACAATGAATGAGAATGAAGACAGAGCAAATTGGCCTGTGTAAAAAAGCCAGGAAGTCTTCCATTCAAGAATTAGAATAGTCTCATATTAAATGAGGAAAACCAGAAAGCTTTCCCTCTAAAATCAGGAATGAGAAGAAGATACCCACTATCACCACTCCTGTTTACACAGTCCTCAAAATATTAGTCAGAGCCGTGAAGCAAGAGAAAGGAATTAAGAGAGATGCACAAGAAAGGAAGAAGCCAACGTGCCAACACTTGGAGACGACATGATCCTCTGCTTTCAACATTCCAAAAATTCCCTCCAAACTCTTAGAAGTAATAGACAAACACAGGAATGTAGTGGGGCAAAAAAAAAATCAATGCACAAAAATAAATACAGTTTCTATAAAGTACTGGTGAACTACTGAGAAAGGAACTAAGAAATTAAGAAAACATTTCCAGTAGCATCACGAAAAATTAGCACTCATAATAACCAAGAAAGTTAAAGACCTCTAAATGAAAATTATATCACTCTGTAAAAGGAGATGGACGAAGATATCAGAAAATGGAAAGATATCTTGTGTTCCTGGACAGGGAGAACCAAAACTGCCAAAATAGGCATACTTCCAAAATTTAGGTATGGCTTTAATGTAAACCCAGTCAAAATATCAACATTATTCTCAGAGGTGATAAGAAAAGCATTTTACTGATATAAAAACAAAAATGTGGAACAACGGAACAAAATACATTTGAAGAAACAGAAACAACCCCAGACATATTCAACTATTTGATCTCCAACTCAAGAACCAAAGAATATACACTTAGTCTGCTAGAAAATAAGTCACTTAATTGCTGGAAGATTCCTGGAGATTTAAGTATAGGCAAGGACTTTTGAACAGCACACTGTGGCCCCAGAAATAATACAAAGAAACAATGGTAAGATTATATCAAATTAAAAAAGATTTTGCATAGCAAATGAAACAAACACATGAAGATATAACTTATAGAAAAAGTAAAAGTTTTACCAGGTGCTCTCAGAGAAATAACATCTAAAATATATAAAGAACTTAAAAACATTAGACCCCTTCTGTAAATTAAAACACTCAATAACAAAATGAGAAAATGAAAGGAATAGACACTTCTCAAAAGAAGTACAAATGACTGATAAATACATGAAAAAATGTCCAACAGCACTGCTCATTAGAGAAATGCAAATTAAAATAATCCTGAGATGCTGTCTTACTTCAAAAACAGTGGCTCTTCTCAAGAAATCAAATAGTAACAAATACTGGTGAGATTTTAGGGGAAATGGAATCATTCTGTACTGCTGATGGTAATACAAACCAGTTCAAACACTAAGAAAATCAGTACAGAGATTTCCAAGAGAATTAAAATTAGAAATTCCATTTAACCCAGCGATGTTCTCCTAGTAATCTTCCTGAAGGAGTTAAAGTCCTCACATTGCTGGCATATGTGCACATCCGTGTTCAGAGCAGCATAAGTCACTACAGCTAAACCTTGGAAACAACCTTCTGCCCATCAACAGATGAATACATAAAGAAAATGTATTTATACACGGTGCAGGCCTATTTTGCTGCAAAAAGCATAAATTTGAGGCATTTGTTGGTGAATGGATGTACTTCCAGGACCATAATATTAAATGAAATAAATCAGATGTAGATAATTATTGTCTGTCTGTCTGTCTGTCTGTCTGTATTGTATTTTAGGGTAAGGTCTCCAGGGTGTTCTGGGTCTCACTACTAGATTGGACTTGTAGTGATCTGCCTGTTTACAGCTTCCCAAGAGCTGGGATTACAGGTGCATGCCACCACGCCCAATCTCAAGTGCTGTCTGAGTGTGTCCCTGGGGGTCATGATAGCACAGAAGGGCCAGTGATTGAATCCCCAGCCCCTGTGCCTGCTTGCAGGTGCTTTAATTTGCTGAGTTATTTGGCCAGCCCTCAGATAATTAAACATCACATTGTTTCTTTTATTTGAGAGGCCAAAAATGCAAATAAGGAGCAAAATTTTAAAAAGAGATAGTAGGAAATAGGGAGATTCTTTTCAAATAGGAAGGGCAACAAAATTTGGGGAAAAAGCAAAGGAAGGGAAAGGGGACTTAAAAATTGAAGAAAAACTAGGGCTAGAACTTTTTAAAAATGGGAATAAAAGCGTGAGTTGGAGAGATCAGGGAGGGTAGTGGGATAAAAATGAATTATTTCCAGGGATGTGGTTTAGCAGCCCAGCAAGCACAAGGTCCTGAGTTCAATTCCTGGTACCAAAACAAAACAAATGAAAAAGAATTATACTGTGTTATGTACATGTCCAGTCCCCATGATAACTGGACCTACTGTATACTGCAAACATGTGTTAATAAGTAAAATTATTGAAGGAATTAGAATGAAATGAGGGCTTGTGCAAGCACTGGCAGTGGTATAAAGTTAGGCCTGTCTTTTGAATAAATTTCAATTACTTAAAACAAACAATGACAAAAAGATACCCGCATCTCCATATACCTCCTTATACTGTTAGCACATTCTGAGGAACATCTGTTCCTATCTCTGGAGTCACAGCTTGGTTTGGAAAGGGGCTCCTCCATTCTTGGTTTGACCTTGGACAAATTATGTCCCTCTGAGAAAAGGAAAATTTCTGAGTTGTTCTCTGCAATATGTAACATGCTTAAAACTGACCGCTACAGAATAAGCACATAGTAGGAACTCTTAGTTGATGACTTTTAGATGATTAAATTTCTTGCACTCTAAAACATACTGCAAATACAGCAATTCCTGCTGCCTATGAGTAGCCATTAGTTCTACAAAATATTTAGATTTTAAAACTTTACAACATTAGCCTTCAAGAAAACATTGGTACTTTCAGATAATTTACCATCATCAGATAAGAATCTAATCATCCATAAATTAAGTGACCAAGATGATTTAACAGTCTCCTGGGTTTACATAAACTTTAGATAGGTTTATCCTTGATTATCCTGGAACTGTATATCTTGGCATCTCTAATCTGTAAATCTTCCAGCCTTCTGCCAGGTTTGTGACCCTACGTGGTCTTCCTAACCTGAGAGCCAACTGCTTGAAATGTCATCATGGAGGAAACAGGGCCACATTGCCCAAACTCTGGGAAGAGACTTTGCTCAGCACCAGTCAGCTAATGCAGGTGGTTTACTCACCTTGACTAACCTACTCACTCAGGGTTTTCAGTTCTTTTCCACTCCACTCTCACCTCAGCACTTAAAAACTCTCTGAAACCGATTACTTCTCTGTGTAGCCAGTCCAGGTCATCATGAAGGATGCATTCAACATATACTCTGTGTATGTGTGTGGAGGGGACAGATAAAGGCCACCAACAGCAGCCAACACACTTTCTTTCCTTTTATCCTGTGGGAGTTAAGCTCAACCACTTCCTCCCATTGCAATAGTCTCAAATGCTGTATTTACTGCTTATTTAACTCTATTTCCTGTAATTTTTCTTTAATGTGGGTCATGGGCAGTACTGGTGAAGCTCTGTATTACTGTACTTCAATCCCTTGATCCACCTAAAACTCCTTGCTTTCATTAACTTATAAAAATAAAGAAGAAAAGCTCAAATTAAGATCTTGCTCCTTATGGTGTAATCAAGGAGATAAGCAATGCTTCCTTCCAGCTGATTTTATTAACATTAAAATTTTATAATACATTATGAAGATCCCTAGAGCTAAACACCCAATTATAACAACATAAGCAAGGCAGGATGTCTATAATAGTGTTGTTCTTAGAATAAAAGTCCTAATTACAGTGCTGTAGACTTCTACAGGGGCAAAACAGCTACGGAATGGAGAACCACACTTCCAATTAGTATCTGGGTGTTTCCAAGGTGGTCATTATTCAAAATAACTGAAACCTGATCATTCAAAAGCGAAGTTTTCTGACAGTAAATTTACAATGTCATGAGTCTCTTTGACTTGTCTGATTACATTGATGTATCCTCATTGGAGCCTCGGTATAGTTTAGCCTTTATTGGGGGCGGGGTACAGAAAGTCACACTCAGGTAGATTTTTATGGCACTCAGTTATCTCCCTGCCCCAGGATAATTTATTTTAAATATTAATATTTTCCTGAGATAGCCGGGCGTGGTGGCTCACGCCTGTAATTCCAGCACTCAGGAGGCTGAGGCAGGAGGATTGGTGCAAGTTCGAGACCAGCCTGGGCTACAAAAGTGAGCTCAAGGCCAGCCTCAACTGCATAATGAGACCCTGTCTCAAAAAGACAAAAAAAAAAAAAAAATTTTCCCGAGACTCTATAGGCTTCATAGTACATTCAGAGTCTCCATAGTATCTACAATAAAAGAGTAAAGGGTAATTCAGATTTTAAGTCAACAGAATTATGCTTTATGACAAAGTGAAAGGAATTTAAAGTTTTTATGTCTGAAGCGATAAAATAAATGAAGTACTTCTAGTCCTAACAATGAAATGCAGAACCTCTGGAGAAAAGAGATTTGAAAAACTACAACATGGATGATCAATGAATCAAATAACTGTAATTTTATTAACAGACAAAATTATGCACTCAAAAACCCATTTAGTTTTGGATTTATTCCCATGGCCCTGTTTCAACATATTTTATAATACTTGTGAGTGTTTTACTTTGCATAATGTTTTCAGGGTTATTTATTTTTAAACAAACCTCTGAAATTACAATTTTCAGGAATAGCATTTTATTATATGATAGGAGCTAAGCCCAGAAATGTATTCACTGCAAAGAAAAATTTTTCACCAAACACGAATGACTTGTAACAATAAATTACAAAAATGTTATGGAGCAATTATTCATTTAAAAGGAAAGATAAATTTAGATGTACGTTTATATATTTACGTGTTTATATATATGTACGTATATATGAATGCATTGTGTTTATATCAGACATTCAAATGACAATCCAAAATTCTACTAGCAAATGCTCCCTCTTTAGAATGAAATCATACAACAGAATGGAAAACAAACAAATGTTCTTTCTCTAAGCATATACAAAAGTTGTTTTAAGCAAAAACAAAACTGTAAGCAAAGAACATAAGGGAAATAATAATAGACTTTAATAGTACACTGACATTTTAAAATTCTATATAAAATACACCACAAATAAAATTAAAGGCAAATATACAATTGATAAAAGTGATTTTCGCAGATTGATGACACACTTAAGATCTCATTCTAAATCGTCACTCTGCCTTACATTGTTGTTCTGTTTAATCATTATTGCAAAGTGCAATCTAATTTCCCATTTGATTCTCTTCTTTTATCTTTAGAGAGGCTACTCTCCTTGAAGGTCGTAAGAGCATTCTCTGCACTTTCTACCTGCTAGTCCTGCTCTTATCTAAACAATCTCTTGGATCAGTTCTCCACGATGCAGAGCCACATTTCTGAGATTCAAGTACAGCTGTATGGCTCTCTCTGTCTCTGACAGTGCCATCCAGTGATCCTGGAGTAAAGGGCCTTCAGTACCTTGTCTCTGAATTTCTCTCCATCTTTCTTAGCTTTAAGGGTAGATGCTTTCCCTACATTGACCCTTTGCTAGGGCCTTGGCACCTCCTTTCTCTTGGAAGATTTTCCCATAATTCAACCTAACCTCTACTGCTTTATTATCTCTGATTTAAATGCCACTGCCTCATGCACACTGTACGCATGCATGTAGTATGTTTCTCTGATACTAGAAAACAATTTTGACACACTAACCCAGAGTTAATTTTAAATTTAAAAAAAAAATTCAACTAGGTACTACCTCCCCTTGAAGTTAGAAGACTTCTGAAGGTGAAAACGTGTGTCTGACTGTTTCTGTATCATGAATTTCATCCTGTGAATGGCGAAGGGATTTGCTGTCCTGGAAGGAAGCCACGGTGATCACCGCATTCGCCTGAACAGATGCAAGATTTTCAGAAAGGAAACTCAAAGAAACAATCCCAATAAATCTCATTAGTAATCTTTGTTTTATATATTAAGATGAAGACACAAATACAATATCGAATCTTCTTCCGATTGGCCAGCCTTCTACTTCACAGAATTGTTTTTCTTCTTCATGTATAAGCTCATTACTGTAGCAAGCTCTTAGGCTTTTCCTTTCCTTCTCTTCCAGCATCTCATTTTTAGGGTTGTTTTTATGACTGCTCCCCCATTCTTGCTTTATTTGTTCTTCTCATTGCCTGAAATCTGGCTTAAATCTGAATTATTGCAAATATCTCTACCTTGGGGTAAGATACCAATGTGTCAAAGAAATGACAGATGTTATCATTGCACATGAGCAATTTTGAATGTGCTAAAGCAGAGGCTAAGGAGAAACCAGAAAGACATGCTAACAGAACTCCAGAGTCTGGTTCTTTCCCTTTCGTCAGAGCAAGTCTGATTTCAGCTGCCATATAGTGATTTCCAAGATATAGTTCCCTTGAAGAAAACGTTATGCAAGAGGGAAAAACCTTTGAAAAGTCACTGTATTCAATCACCTTGCCCTTTCTCAAACAACCCTCCTCACTCAAATGCTATCACTTTGTATACCTAGATATATTCTGAGCACGTCTTCACTTCAGGATCCCTTTACTTTTTGGGAGATATTACAGATTTTATCGTATCAAATAGAGTGATGTTTACTATAATGCAGAGATTTACCATTATTTTTTTTTGTCAAAAAAAAAAAAAAAAACCCTCTTTATTTACTTGATTAATGTCTTTGTGACCTTACCTGGTGCAGACATAACACACCTGACACTCAAAGTTAAAGGAGGGAAGGCTTATTTGAGCTCATGGTTTGTAGAAGTTTTAGTTCATACATGGCTGGATCTGAGGCAGATCTGAGGCCATAACAGAGGGGTAGCATACAGAAGAAACAGTTCATGGCATGGCAACAGAAGGCAGTGGTCAGTAAGTAGCAGTGACAGGCTTGTCATCTTTTGTCCCTTTATATTCCATCCAGGTTATGAACCAACACTACCAACACTAGGGCGGGACTCTCATTATCCACATCCTTACTTCAGGTATCTCTCCCTTAATCCACATTTACACTTGAATCCAGTGACCTTCAACATTCCCGCCTATGAGCAAATGAGGTTAGGGGTAAAGATATCTATGTACAAGCTATCAAAGTTAATTCAATCATTAATATATTATTAGTTGTTTTTAACCCATCACAACAGTTAAATCACGAGTTTATTTTGGGGGCCAGCCAAATAGCTCAGCAGATTAAAGTACCTGCAAGCAGGCACAGGGGCCAGGGGTTTGATCCCCAGGCCTGCCATGCTGGCCCCACCACAGGGACTTGTTGAAATGGCCATTGAGACTGGTCATGGTGGTGTACACCTGTAATCCCAGCTCTTGGGAGGCTATAAACCGGTAGATCACCAGGACTCCAATCTAGTAGTGAGACCCTAAACACCTTATGGACCTTTCCCTAAAATAAAAAAAAATACATATTTTGGAAAAAATACTAACAAAATTTTGATTTATCTTAATTTGACTAGTGCTGGGATAATTAAGGATGACAAACTCTGATTTGGTGTTTTATGAAAAGCAAATAGACTTTTCTTAGGGAGGATTTAGAACAAATGGAAGTAGTTTGTTGGGGTCCAAGTTAAGAAAGTTCCAGAACTTTAAGATGGAGTACAATCTCATGTTGCAAGTGAATTCCAAAAGTCTAGCATGTGTCATTTGTGGGAAGAAATGAAATGTGAAACTACCTATGTCCACTAAAATAGTGTCTTTGCTAAAATAGTTTCTATATAAGCCTAGGAGCTCTCTGATAAAGAATAAGCAGACCCCCTCAACAAAAGAAAATAAAAAAGGATACACAACTCCCAATGAATAAAGTATATTCTTTTGACAAATATTTTATTTTTCTATTAATTAAAACTCTGTATTCCATAAATCCACTCATTCTAATAAGAGTTCACACTGAACTTTTATTTTTATAGAAAAATAGATGTTAGGATCGTATTCTATGTGTATTCTTCCCATGTGATCTTTCCTCTTTCCTTGAACTCTTTATTTTCCAAAGGTCAGATAGAACTGAGAATTTAAAAGTACAGTATGGATAAATTAAACAGTTTATGGCAGAAAATACTGATTTTTCACAAGTTACACTGATTGAAAAAGTGTTTGTTTGGTGGCAAAATAAGCTTAAAGGTAATTGCAATTACGCAGAAGAGGCACAATATTGCTGTATTCACATCACCTGAGTTTAGACTTCTGTTGATTACAAGCTATGCAAATTTATTCCATCTTGTGAGACACACACTACAATCGGTGTGTGGCTTTTCAATCACACCTCACAATTTCCTTCTTGGATGTTTGCAAAGCTCTAGTTCAAAGCTTCCACTTGGAGAACAAATTGTGAGAACTGAATTATCAGAAATAAATAGAAAAACAGGAATTTGCGGAACTCATTTTAAAGCTATATAAGAAAGCATTTTAAGAAACAAATGATTGTACAAGGAAGCCTCTTAGGCTGGAAGCGTATTACTCAGCGATGTGAGCATGGCCAGAAACTTCTTCACAATAATCCTCTCACTGACTGAATAGAGAAAACAAAGTTTAAAGAGAATACATACACAAATCTATTGAAATATATTTAATATGATAGACAGTTAAATAAAGTTTATTTTTTAAGTTTTCTTCTCTTTTTTTGTGTGTGCAAGGTCTCACAACACAGCTTGGACTCGTAGTGATCCTCCTGTTTTGTCCCTCCTTAGTGCTGGTATTACAGGCATGTGCCACCATAGCCAGGCTTAAATAATCAGTTTAAAAGAAGGAATGAAGAACAATGTACGTATGTTTAAATGTTGAATTTTGTTAAATGTCTCAATAAATCAATGAATGGCTTTATTAATCTGAGAAGTGCTTGCATTAGATCTACTGAGAAGGAAAAGCAATTGATAAATTAATAATAAAACAAAACTAATTTAAACATTGTATAACTTTTAAGAAACATTATACAAGGGTACTTTAGGTTATTCAAGTAAAAAAGACCGAAGCTTGAAGTGGTAAAGGGAAGGAATATGTATTTTTTATTGTAGCAGGTTCATAATAGTTGTATGACCATCTACACACTAATATAACCACACCAATGTAAAAGCAAGCACTGGAGAAACTACAGACTTTCTCACAACCCTGAATGGCAATTCGGTTTTAAAATTAATTTCTAAATTAATTAAATAAAATACCCGTTTTAACACATGCAAGTCCAGAAACTCTAGTTTTGAAAGTAGAACAGATAGGCTTTTCTTAATAGATCTAGTTTGGTTACATAAAACTCATCAACCCTAAATTTGAAAAGGAGAATGTCAGTTTCTTTGAGTAATGCAGACAGTGTGGTAATTGAACAAAACCTACAAACTAACTGATAGAATAAAATGCACAATTCAGAAATAGTCCTACACATATACACAGATGTAATAAATTTGTAATAGGAAATCTTTCTACACGAGGCAAAGGGCAAACAAGTCAAGAAATATATTAGGACAGTTATGTATATTTTAGGAAAAATGCATTAATTTCCTAATCTAAAACACATGCACAAATCCAAAACCTAGAGTATTAATAAGCTATATATAAAAGTATAAAACTTTAAATGCTATTAGAGGAAATCTGCCTCTCTCTCTGTCTCTCTCACCTGTAGCATACATTATACCATATGTGAGAGAAATGCTTTGGTAGAAAAAAGAAATGAAAACATTTTGGAATATATAAAATCAATAAATATTTGTTTTAAATCGAAAGAATTCTTTGTCTCTGCTCCGTTGAAACTATCTTTTCACAAGCAAAGTCTTAGATTAAATGGTCTTTATTTTTTCAGTTTTCATTCAAGAGGACCGAAGTCACTGTCTACAGAAGAAGTAAAACTCTAGTTCAAAACTAAGGAGAGGCCGGGCGTGGTGGCTCACGCCTGTAATCCCAGCACTTGGGAGGCTGAGGCAGGAGGATCGTTGTGAGTTCGAGACCAGCCTGGGCTACAAAAGTGAGCTCAAGGCCAGCCTGAACTGCACAGTGAGACCCTGTCTCAAAAATTTAAAAAAAAAAAAAAAAAAAAAAAAAAAAAAAAAAAAAAAACTAAGGAGAAACCTCAAGTATAGGAAATAAAAAACACAGAGGAGTGACCAGCAAAAGAGTTCAATAGACTTTTAAAGGAAAAAGTAAAGCAATAGATGACAAAAGAGACTGAAAAGAAGAAGAAACAGGATTCTGAGAAAGAAATTGTCCCTCAGCATCAGAGGAAGCATGAAGCTTTGATTGGGGAAAAGACATTTCCTCAGAGGAAAGAGCTGGGCTGCAGATGCTCTGGGGGCAAAGCA
>PVJA010053848.1:0-11938 GCA_004027025.1 Myocastor coypus
CCAAAAAAAAAAAAAAAAAAAAAAAAAAAAAAAGAACAAACTAAAGTCAAAGCTGGGGCCCAGCGGGATGGCTCAGTGGTCTTAAGCCCCTGCTTGGGAAAGCATGGGCAGCTTCAGGGACGGCACTTTGATCCCCAGCACCACATACTGTGCCAGCCCTGCCCTCAGGGTGGGCTGAGCCGGCCATAAAAATGTGAATAAACAAAGGTTCTGAAACAAGAAAAAATAAATAAAATAAAATAAAAAATTTAAATAAATAAATAAAGTCAAAGCTACTAGAAGAACTGATAACTAGATCAAAATAAATAGACAAACAAGAGGTAAAAATCCAACTAGAAATTAATTAAAAATATCAACTAAAGGCTGGCCAGGTAGCTCACTATATTAAAGCACCTGCTTTTAGTATACTATAGTGCAGGGACCCAGGTTCAATCCTTAGCATGCTGTGCTGGCCCTGCCCCAGGGTGCACCAAGACTGCAACTGAGACTGGACATGCTGGCATGTGCCTGTAATCCCAGGGCTTGGGAGGCTGAAAACAAGAGGATCAGTATGAGTCTGATCTGTGTAGTGAGACCCTGTAAACCCTGTACTAAATACATTTAAAAAAAAAAAATATCAACTAGGTTGATAAACTTTTAGCTATATGAACTCAATGAGGAAAAAAACCAAGTCTCAAATTAATAAAGTCAGAACTGTGAGGACTTTCTTGTAACTCTACAGAAATAAAAAGAGACAACGCCTGTAATCCCAGCACTCGGGAGGCTGAGGCAGGAGGATTGGTGCGAGTTCGAGACCAGCCTGGGCTACAAAAGTGAGCTCAGGACCAGCCTCAACTGCATAGCAAGACCCTGTCTCAAAAAGACAAAAAAAAAAAAAAGAGACAATAAGAAAGTACTATGTATTTCACATGAAAAACTCAGCCTAGATAAAAATCAGGAATTGCTAAAAACAAAATTCTACCAAGATCAAAACACAAAGACATATAAAACTTAAATAGATCCATAACTAACAAGGAGACTGAATTAGTAATCAAAAACCCTCCAACAAAGAAAATCTTGTAGCCTGAGTCCTTTGCTGGTAAATATACTAAACATTAAAATCATAATAATGATATTTGCCTTTTTATACTTTTCCAATAAATTTGAAGAGAAGGTGCTATGGTTTGAAAGTTTCTATCATCCTAAAATTCATACTGTATGTTGAAATCCCAATTCTCAAGGTGATATCAGAAGGTGGGGCTATGTGAATAATGTTTATATCAGGATTACAGAGACCACATAACTGATATTAGTGCCCTTATTACAAAAAAGACCAAAAGAAATTTGTTAGTTGCTTCTATCATCAAGGATATATTAAGAAGGTGCCTTCTATGAAATAGAAAATAAACATTCACTGCAATTCTGATCAAAATCCAAAAGGATTCCTTTTGCATAAACAGGAAAATTCATCCTAAAGTTCATATGGAATTTAGAACTATCTTGGAAAAAAGTACAAAGCTGGAGGACACATAGTTCCTGATCTCAAAACTTACTGCAAAGCTAAAGTAATGAAGATAGTATGGTAGTTGCAGCCTAATTAGCATCTCAAGAAGCAGAGAGCAATAAACAAAGCC
This sequence comes from Myocastor coypus, assembly GCA_004027025.1. Taxonomy (NCBI): domain Eukaryota; kingdom Metazoa; phylum Chordata; class Mammalia; order Rodentia; family Myocastoridae; genus Myocastor; species Myocastor coypus. Next base: position 1,614 of record PVJA010053848.1, read on the forward strand.
CAGGGACAGCTGTAGTCTATTACTTGGGAATTCCAGAAAGCTGGGATTCAAAGGAAGCAGATAGCAGCTTCACCTGCTGGCTCCCTGTTTGTTGTTTCCTCCCTTGCTTGGAATGTTAACAATTAACATCTGTGTGAACCTAGTGAGAAAAGGTGGAGGACAATAGAGGACATGGTCCTCCTTTACTAAAGTAATTGTGCAGATCACATTCACTAGCCCAAAATAAAGCTGAGTTGTTTCCTGAGGTTTGTGCTCACTGAGGGACAAATCTCAGTGAGTCCTCTGAAGCTACCTTCATTGAGTCTCTGACTCATAACATACAACAGGTAGTCACAGCTTCTTCCTATTATGTGAAAATCCAAGAAATTTCACCTGAATATAAAATAAAGATTAGGTTAGGAGGCATGGGAGTTAGACTGGAGACAAAGGGAGGTTGAATTTGATCAATATATGCTGCATGTATTTGTTGAAGTATTATGCTAAACTTTATTAACATCTATAATTAATATATCATTAAAAATAAGATAATGCAACTTTTATATATGGTACCAGTGTAAAGATAAACACATGGATAGGATACAGAGCCCAGAAATAAAACCTTTAATATAAGTTCAAATTTTTGACAAGCATGTTAAGACCATTCTATGCAGAAAAGACAATCTTCTCAATGAATTGTACTGAGAAAACTACAAAAGAGTAAAGTTGTATCTTTAGCTAACACCTTACATAAAAATTATCTAAAAGAAATTAAACACCTAAATGTAAGACCTCATTACAATAAAACCTTTAGGAGAAAACATGGGTAGAAAGCTTTGTAACATTAGATTTGCCACAGTCCTTGGATACAAAAGCATACATTCGATTTCAGGAAAAGTATAAATTCCGTGCCTCAAAAAATCAACAGAACAAGAAAATTCAAAAATAAGGGAAAATATTTTCAAACCATACATCTAATGAAGGATTAGTATTCAGATCGGAAACTCAAAAACAATAATCAAAAAGAAAAAAAAAACTGATTCAAAAATGGCAAATTAGGCCAAACACCTTGAGACCATGGTGAAACAAATCAGAAAGAGAAGTTTGAGACTACAATGAAATAAATCAGACACAGAAGCTTGAACACTGCATTGTTTCTCTCATAGAAGAAATCCAAAGTATAAATAAGGAGCAAAATAAGACCTACATAACAGAAAACAGGAAGATAGATCTTTTGCAAATAAGAAGGGAACCAAGAGGTGGCAGGAGGGAGAAAAGGAGAGGAGAAGGAGACATAAGAAGAATTAAGATGGGTTATGTCCATGTACCAACCCCCACACGATGCATGTAATCATTATGTATTACAAACATGTATTAATAAAAATGAAAATAAAAAAGAACTCTTAAGTGACCAAAACACTTGAAAAGATGATATATGAAGAAGAAATACAAATGGTCACTACCACATGAAAAGATGCTCAACATCATTAGGGGGGAGATGCAAATCAAAAAGCAATGAGACCATACAGAACCAATTTGAAGAGGTGCTCTTTAGGGAAGAAAGGAACATTGGCAAGCAGTTGGGAAAACTGGGACCTTGGTCCACTGTAGATGGAAAAGAAAAATGGTTCATGCTTACAGAAAATAACGTGGCAGAGCCTCAAAACACTAAAAATGGAATTATCATGCCATGTAGCAATTCCACTTCTGGATATATCCTCAAAAAAACAGAAATAAGTTCTCTACGAGAGATGCACACACGCATGTATATAGCACCTTTATTCATTTATCTAAAATTTGAAGCAACTCAAATGTGCATTAATTGCCAAATTTTACCACAATTTTTAAAAAATTGAAAATAAATTGACACACACTAAGAAATTTGGCAAACAAATATATCATCTGTCAATCTTCCTTTTAGACATGTTCTCTACTAACATTTTATGACTTTTCTTCCAATATTATTTTAAATATATATTATATACTTTTTTCTTGCAGAGCATAGTGTTTTAATCTTATTTTTTAAAGTTCACATGCAGTTCACATGTAATTAAAAACTCCTTATGCTATATTTAAATTGTTTCATAGTACTTCATATTACTTCATTGCTTCATATTTAATTGCTCCATAAGTTCTATATCGACTTTTTAAAAATATTTTCCATTTCTTGATATTTTAGGATCATTTATTAAATACGGGTCAATGAGATAGCTCAGTGGACTACGTGCCTGCTTAGGCAAGCATAGGGACCTCATTCCATCCCTGGCACCATATGCCAAGCTGGCCCTGCCCCCAGGTGCACTGAGCTGGCCACCGAGACCTAGTGTGGTGCCCCATACCAGGGTTGGGAGGCTGCAAACAGGAGGATCACGATCAGTCCAAGTTGCATAGTGAGACCCTATACCAAATAAATAAATAAATAATAATAATAATTTTTAAATTAAGAAAATACTTATCAAATGCCTAGAAAATATCATAGATTGTATTAGGCAGTAATTCTATAACAATAAGAAAATAAAATATAATCTCTAGTCTTGTGCAACTTAGAGTCTATCATATCACTAGCAAAAATAATATGACAAATATACAAGCATAACACTATGTTCTCATTCTATATTCTTATTACAGGACCTTAAAATTAGAATTCATAGGTCAATATGCATTAATATTTTTAAGACTTAAGAAATATTACTGAGGTGTGAGATCAGTAAGAGACAACAATAATTAGGCACCAACTAACACGTGTTTTTATGGGAGTTTGGGGACCCAAGTAGGAGATTATGAAACCCTGAAAGAGTCTAGAACTAAGGGCCATTGTAAGAAGCTAGCCCTATGCCTGGCTTACCAACCATGGTCCCAGCTTCACACCTGTAAACACTCATCCCCCTACAGACTCAACCACACCTTCATTGGTCTTTGGTCCCATTACCAACACGACCTGCCAAGGGACCCAGAAGGAGTTATGCCTGTCCATTCCCTGGTTCCAGACCTACTGCCTGTGGCCTTACCTAAGATCCTGACATATGCTGTGACTTGGCTTTACCTTCTCTCAGCCAATATCTGTGGACAGTTATTCCTGCCCAGGTATCCACTCCAGGACCCAGTGAGGGCCACACCTACCTACCCATTGTTGAAAGAATGTGTGGTAGAAACTAAAGAAGTTGAACTAATACAGAACAATGCCTCATAGAGGCCAAGAACACTGTGGAATAAGGACAGTAAGCAAAGGGGAGTTAATATGTCTATACGTGTATACAGTACACACTGAATACCACTATATCAAATTCACACATGTTAATGAGAAACAAATCTAATAAAACAATAAAAATAAAAGACATTAATGAAAAAAGATGGAGAAAATGGAAAAAACAGAAAGATATTCATTAATTGAAGAATTAAAATTGATAAGATATCTACAAAACTCAAAGTGACTACATGTTCAATGTAATCTCCCTCAAAATTTCAAAATGGAATTTTAATAAAATTTAGAAAATTTAGAAAAAGTCCTAAATATTTTGTGGAACCCCTAAAGATCCCAAACAGTCAAAACAATCTTGAATAAAAAGAACAAAGCTGACAGCATAAAAATATACCCTCTGCCTAATGAAACTTGTATCTAATGTATCATTATTATAAATAATGACTAAAATATTCAAGCATAAACCTATACTCTCACCTTATTCTTATTATAAGACTTTAAAACTTGAATCCACAGGTCAAAGAAGAATAATATTTTTAAAACCCAAATACTTCTGAGGAATGACATCAGCAAAGTAGCAGAATAGGAGGATCCTTATTGTATCTCCCCATGCCAATAATGTTTATTCTTCATATTCCTTAATTATAAACTATATTGCAAAGCTAGAGTAAGTAATGAAAACAGGAAGATAGCAATAGAAAATAGATACACAAGCCAATGTCTCTCAAACAAACACACATTTGTAATCAACTAAATTTGACAAGAGCAATAAGAATCAAAAAAGAAGGATAATTTCTTTAACAAATTGTGTTAGCAAAATTAGATACCTACATGCAAAAGAATGACACTAGAACTTTATCTTACACTGTATTCAAAAATTAGTTTGGACTGGGGAGGTAGCTCAGTGATATAAGTGCCTGCCTGGCAAGCACAAGGACCCAGGTTCAATCCCCAGTACCACATGCCATGCTGGCCCCAGGGAGGGAAATAAAAATCAAAGCCACAGTAAGTTATCACCTCTTGCCTGTTAGGGTTGTTACCATAAAAAGTCAAGAGGATAAATGTTGATAAGGGTGTGAAGGAAAATGGAACACGCGCACAGTGTTAGTAAGAAGGTAAACTAGTACAGGTATTAAGGAAAACAGTGTGGAAATTTCTCAAAGAATTAAATACAGAGCTACCCTATGATCCAGCAAACCTACTTCTGGGTATATATCAGAGGATATGTATTCAAAGGAAATAAACTCTGTGTCTCAAAGAGGCTTCTGTACTTCCCTGTCTTTGCAGCAATATTGATAATAGTCAAGATCTTATTTTTTGGTACCGGGAATCAATCTCAGGACCTTGCACTTGCCAGGCAGGTGCTACACCTCTGAGCTATCTCTGCCACCCAACAGCCAAGATCTTGAAACAACTCGAATGTCTATCAGTGGATGAGTGGTTAAAGAATATATGATAAATGAATATTATTCAGCCATCAAAAGAAAAAACCCTGCCATTTTTTCACAACATGGACAAACCTAGAAGATATTTGCAACAGATACAGGAAGATAATATTGCATGCCCTACAAATAAGGAGAACCAAAAAAGATCTCACTCACTGAAACAGAAAATAGAATGATGATTGCCAGAGGGTAGAGAGAGTGAAAAAAGCTGGGAGTGGAACAAGGGCTCTGAGACAAAGAGTACAAATTTTAAGTAATAAAATGAATATATTCTAGGAATCTAATGTACTAGGGTTAGAGTTAGCATATACGTAAAACATGCTGAGAGTAGACCTCAAGTATTCTCAGCACACACACACACACACACACACACACACACACACCCCAAGGCTAAGGAAGGTGACAGATATGTTGATTAACTTGATTGACAAGTTCTCTCTTTCCCCCTCTAGCCATTTCTCTTTCTCTCTCTAGGTGTTTGTCAAACCTCCTGTTCAATACACCACAAATGTTATACAGTTTCTACTTGTGGATTATACCTCTGTAAAGCTTGATTAAAAAATGAAATATTGCCAAATAGGTCTCCAGAAACTCATGCAAATTTGTCTCTTTATTGGCAGTGCATTGCAGTAGTCATACCCCATTACTTTATCAGCTAGTGCTGTATTTTTAACAAGGCTTCGAGCTACTTCAAAATCTTTTGGGAAATGGACAAGAATATTTCCATATTAATAAAAATCAACTCTCCTATCTCTCATTCTCAAATTTCTATTTATTCTTTACACCGAAGTCCTGTTCATACCCTAAAGCAGCTACAAAAAGTTTTGATAACTTACAAATTTTATATAATAATTGATGTGTTCCCAAATACCTATTTATGTAACAGTTTATTTTCTTAATAAAATGTTTCCCTTTAGTGACACCATTTGTATTTGATACCTCTGGCATGTTAAGTAACTTAATATAATTTTCAAATGTGCTAGTAAAATCAAAATCTATAGAAAAAATATACTTTTCCTCTAGGATTGGATTTTTAAGACAACTGTTACTATCCGAGTAAGTGAAGAGCATAAGTTATTATATTGGTTCTGATATAATGAAACATAAGGCAATTTTTGTCTTCATCTATGAAGGGGTTTCTTTAATATCCTGATCTGGCTATTATATATTTTTATTTTTCAGCTTAAATGTATAGTCCCAACAGACTTCTAGAACTCTTTGTCAAAATAGTAGCCAATACCTAGAAAGTAGGGATGAAAACTACAAGGGATCTTTCAAATCATATTTAAATCACATAAATTTACAAGCAGAAGAAACAAGTACAGGATAACTTGACTCATACCATTTCAGCACTTTATAAAGCAGAACAGTATATTCTGTGGAAGGGTTACAGAATCACAGGGATGAGTTTCAACAAACCCCACAAATCTCTGTCCCAATCCTATCCTTTTATTTTTACAAATAAAATGCATCAAAAAGAGATGCTATGGCCTGTCTGGAATCCAACAATAATGTTTAGAAGACACTGAATTTCAGCAAAGGGCTTTTGCTTCAAGGTCAGAGTTAGTCACTGTGTATCAGCTTTGATTTTCAGCAAGCTCTTAAAATAATATTTTACCTGTAAAAGCAAATGGTAAATAAAAATAACCAGCATTTACTTCGGTTAACTTTTTTTTTTTGTACTTTAAGAAAATGTACAGGTTGTTTAGGGTCTCGCTACTAGATTGGACTCGCAGTGATCCCAAGTACCTGGGTTACAGGCACACACCATAACGCCCAGTCTGAGTTGCCATCTCAGCACACCCAGCAGACGGGGAGGGGGCTGGCATGGCAGGATCAAACCCTGGCCCCTGCACCTGTTTGCAGGCACTTTAATCCACTGAGCTATTTGGCTGGCCCTAAAGATGAGAAGGATTTTTTTAGGGGGAGTGGTCTGGCTCGAGCTGCTGTAAGGACAGTCTGGTAAGGCATGAGGAGCTGGGGTTCGAACCCCAGTCCCCTGCGACTGATGTTGTTTGCCAGAGCAGGTGCTTAAACAACTAAGCTAAGTTTCAGGCCCCCTACTTTAGTAAACCTTTTGAATCATCCAGGATTTTTTTTATACATTTTCTCATTTCGTCTTCAAAGTTTCTTTGGGGTCTAAATGAACTAATGGCCAGTGATGAAGTATCTGGCCAAGTTGACAGAGTCAGAAGTAGTGTGCATAAAGGTTGGGATCTAAGCTGTGCTGCTCCCAGTGCTATCCAAGGACTACTCGATTAGAAATGATGAATTCATGCTCCACCTTAGCCTTATTGATCATCTTTTTCCCTTTAAAAAAAAAATCCCCCAGTAATTCACACACACACAATCCAGTTAGACGATACCTGGGAAAACCAGAGACATTTTCTTAACTTTTCACTAACTGACTCAAACCTCTGTCAAAGCCAAGAAATAATCATGTAGACACCACACAACCAGGAAATAAATACAGCCCAGTACCTTAGAAGTTTTAAAGATTGGTGTTCAAATCTAAGAGGAACCCAACTGGGGCTCTACATAATAAATCTGCAGAATAGGTGTGCTTGGTGCCATCAAAGGACATCTTTCCATCGATTCCAACAAAAATGCAACTTTAATCCACAAAAGCACTCAGAGTCTGATATCACTGTTAATGAGAATCTTACCAATGTGTGAAAATCGACAAAACTTAGTGAGCTTGTGACAGAAGCCCCCATTCTCCATTCTCCACTCTGGTTTCCTCCCACCAAATTGGGGCGAAGGGGTTTTTAACACAATTGAAAAAGAATTTAAAAGCATTATGTTGTATGATTTCTAATTTTTTTCATTATCATTATTTTGTATTCTCGGTTAAAAAATAAAATTTAAAGAATAAAAAAACAATTGCTGTTATCAAAAAATAAAAATAAATAACTGGGCATGGTGGCACACACCTGTAATCCCAGCACTTTGGAGATTCAGACAGGAGGAGGGTTGATGGCTGAGTCCACTCCAGCCTGGGGGCTGTAAAATGAGCACAAGGCCAGCCCAAGCTACACAGTGAGACCCTGTCTCAATCAGTCAGTCAATCCATCAATCCATCCATTGTGTTACTTCTAAGGAAAAACTTCACAAATATAATATTTGGATATGGTGTTCTCAGAAATAAAGACAAAAAATTATTTTAACTGATAGCAAGTCCATAGTCCATAAGAACACACACAGTCTTCATGTCTTAATTTCTTTAGAAAGCCATCTGATATTGTAAAATCCATAAACAATGCCTAGCAAGTACAGCATGAATAATAAGCAAAAAATTATTTATCAGAACATAAAGTGAAAAGGCTGAGAGAACAACAACAGCAAAGCACTAAACTGTGCAATTAATGTTACAAAGTTACGTTAGAACACAAATAATTTCAGTGGCAGGTCATAGAATTCACATGCATATTTTATCACACTGTAAGAAATAATTTTTCAATCTGACCCTGATCCTTCTATGTACTTTGAAGTCTGCAAATCAGCAGTATAGCCTATAAGTTTAAAGAAATTTAGAAAGAATTGTGAAGTTAAAAGGTACTTTTGATGTTTGTTCTTTTTCTCCCATCACAAGGACATTTGATACAACCTAAGAAAAGTAGAAAATGTTAATGCTCCAGAAATTTCCATAGCAGGCAAATTCATTTAACCCTTTATGACCATGGCCTGCCATAGGTCTGAGGTTAACGTAAGTCCTCAGTGTTCTAGTAAGTTCTCAGTCACCATCGCCCTTGTCTCCTTTTTAATAGCTCTCATTACTGTCACCGAGCCTCTTTCCCACACTATTAGCCAGCCCCTAACTCCCTCTCTGCTTTGTCTCCCTTCATTTTATAGTGTTTCAGCCTGAATCTTCTTCAGCAAAGCTCAGATCATGATACTCGTGAGCTCAAAAACCTCCATGGGCTCCTCCTTGTCTACATGAAAAAAAGAAAATCAGGGCCTCTCAGGGCCTTTTATTTTTTTTTTTTTTTATAATTTTTTTTTTTTTATTTTATTTATTTTCTTGTTTTAAGAACCTTTGTTTGTTTATTCACTCTTTTCTGTGGCTGGCTCACCCTGCCCCAAAGGCAGGGCTGGCGCAGCATGTGGTGCCGGGGATTGAACCGCGGTCTCTGAAGCCGCCCAAGCATTCCCAATCAGGCGCTTTAGACCACTGAGCCATCCCGCCGGGCCCCGTCAGGGCCTTTTATACTATGGCCCCTAACTATCTTTATAATTTATGCCCACTGTTCAGCATTATGTCCACACCGACCTTTATCTCAGATCCAGATGAACTTGCTATTTGCCATCTTATAGCTGTTCCCACTCTTGACTTTGTAGCAAGGTCAACGTAGAGCATCGAGGCAGGAGCTGTACTCCTGGGGTTTAATCCCAGCTTGAGTCATTTCTACCTGTGTGGCTTGCCCAAGTCTTTTAGCTTCTCTGTGCTTCAGTTTCCTCCCATATAAAATGGCAACAGCATCCATTTTATAGGAATGTTATGAAGAACACTAGCTAATCAAAATATATATGGCTAGTAATTAACTGGCCTTGAGCTAATTTTGTAGCCCAGGCTGGTCTCGAATTCACAGCAATACTCCTGCCTCAGCCTTCCAACTGTTGGGATTACAACCTAGAGTAAATCTGTGTGTGTGTGTGTGTGTGTGTGTGTGTGTGTGTGTGTGTGTGTGTGTGTGGTGGCGCACGATTGTAATCCCAGCACTCGGGAGGCTGAGGCAGGAGGATCAGTGCGAGTTCGAGACCAGCCTGGGCTACAAAAGTGAGCTCAGGACCAGCCTCAACTGCATAGCCAGACCCTGTCTCAAAAAGACAAAAAAAAAATAAAAATAAAAATAAAACAGCTTCAATACAATGACATTTTTCCTGTATTATTTCCATGATGAGAGGAACATATGTAGTAAATATTGTATAAAGTTAACTATTGTTTCCCTCCTAAATTCACTCTCTCTCACTCTCAGAAGTCATAATTATTCTTTTCTTATGTCTAAATCCACCTTTGAAATCCAGCTCAAATGAGACCTTACCCAGGAATTCATCTCAACTCCTCTTATAAAACACATCGTATTTTAGTAGGCAATGAAAATTATTTGTTGAAGAAGGCAATTCTTCAACAAAGAAGGTCATAGCACTGGCCATTCCTCATGCAAATGCCTAGTGCCAGGGTATTTAAGCTGAGAGAGGTCAGCGTCAACAGTCTTCTTAGCACTGGCCCACTGCCTGGTCCCCAGTACCTATGAATAAACATCTATCTCATAAATTTTATAAAAGGAATGTAAAACTCCTCCAGCATCATATTTGGACTTACCTATGTCCACTTTCCCTTATTACTATATTATTTATTCAGAGAGACTTGATTAACAAAATTGGAGAGATTATTACTATATTGTAAGATCCATATTTCACTTTATCTCCTTGGCTACCTCCAGATTCATATACGGAAACTTATTTTAAAAGAAAGAGGATTATTTCCAAGCTAAGTCAAAGATACCTGATACTCAGAAAGCCAGTGATGATAAGCTCAAGTACCTATGTTATAGAGTAATAGTATCACAAAGCTTTTCTGCTGGAGGGTTAAGAATGTAAGTTAACAGACCAAAAATTGGAGAAAAAGAAGGGCTATAAGGATAGCCAATATTTTGGCCCTAGCCCTTCAAGGTCAATAAAGACCCAGGATATAAGAGAACCTG
>PVJA010053849.1:0-11820 GCA_004027025.1 Myocastor coypus
TGGTCTCGAACTCACACCAATCCTCCTGCCTCAGCCTCCCAAGTGCTGGGATTACAGGCGTGAGCCACCACGCCCGGCGGTTGTCTTTATCTTTTTTTAAAACTACCTTATATTGTTTTTTCCTTAGCATTGTTAAATGCATCCTGTTAAGCTTGCCTCTATATATCCTCATCAATGTATTGAATTGTGATATATAGGAAATTCTCATAAAAATCTCAACATTTTCCTAAAAGACTTCCAATCAGAATAATCTCAGTTGTTATAAAATTTTCTACATTAGGAAATATTGGACAGGTCTGGAGAGTGCCTGCCTTGCATGCACAAGGCTCTGGGCTTGAGCACAATAGCACGGAAAGAAGAATCAGAAAGTGAGGAGAAGATAAGAATGAAGAGAAGAAACGTGGAGGAAGGGGGATGAGGAGAAGCTGAAGAGAGAGAAGAAGAGAGGGGTAGAAGCAGCAGCAGGAGGAGGGGAGAGAAAACAGTAACTTACAGTCAAAAATTACATTGTCACACCTCCGACGTGCTAACCATGTTGCTTTTTCATCATCAGTTATTGCTTACCACAGTTTGTAGAAAAGTATCTAGCTCTTGTTTTTATTTTTCAGATTTTCTTTTTATAACATACTGGGTATGTTAATGTCCGAATAGCACTACCCAATGTTTGCATTGTACATGTCTTATGCACCAGTAGTGTTTTATTTTTAGTAGCCATTTCACTTTCTCTCCTCAAGACTGTGGAAATCTGAAGACTCTAAAGATTCTTAGTTCACTCCATGATTTATTTTGAAAACATCAATAAAATTGTTCTTTGAGTTCATTGTGTTTGTGAACATCCAACAGTGCTGTCATTTCTTCGAGGATTCCTGTCCCAGACTTTTAGATGACATTGTCCACACATGTTTCAATAAATTTGTGAAGACAACTTTGGAGTTGCTCACCATTGTCCTCCTTGTGAGTTTTTCTGAGCCCCGTTGCATCTGTATCGGAGCTGCTTCTTCTGTAGTCTCTCTCTTGATTTGCATCGGTGAGGAGTTTGTTGCTAACCATGCAGGAAGATCCTGTTGATGGTGCCTAGAAGCCAGTATTGTTTGAAAGTGCAACTGAGGAGATTTGCCAGGGTCACCACACTGCCTTTTCCTCTCGCCCCCTTCAGTAGGTGGACAAGGACTGTGGTCCAGGGCTGTATCACAGCTTTCATTTTAGTCTTTTGATCTCTGTACATGATTGTTTGAACACTTGCTTAATTTCTATTGCAATGAGATGTTGCAGGCATCTCTTATTATTTCTCTTTACCAGGCCTGTTGTACACTGTTTCCCAAGTTTAGAATACACAAAGACATGTATACAAGTGAGTTTCAAAATTGTAAACCTCACCACTGAGAAAAATATACCCGTTAAGAACATCATTCCTAGGTTTGCTTTTAGGTAAAAAGTCTGTGAATAAACTTTGGAAAGTCTACAACTGATTGTTTTTGACAAATGTACAATATATACCCAGCTTCACAAAGGCAATGTCTAGGAAAGCCTTACATTCTGTTTCCAAGTACAGGGGCTGAAGGACAAGCTTCTCTTTACCCTGAAAAATTTTTATTGGGATGAGCAGATCAAATAGAAGACACATAGACACATGTTCACAGAGACAATCGCAAAGGCTAATTGCCCACTAGCCCAACACCATGTAAAAGGCTATGATCCCTCCTCCATAGGGCAGGGGGAGACAAGAAACATACACATGTTTTAGGGGAACAGTGAGCTCAAAGGGCTTGAAGTAATATACAATGAGCTGAGTAGCAGAGAACAAGGACGGGTTATAAATTGCTGTTTTTATAAGATTAAATGGAACAAAAATAGAAGACAAGAATGTGTGATAAAAGCCTCTCCAAGAAGATTGAGGAACTTCCATCTTTCCTTTTTTTTTTTTTTGCAGTGTGAATTGAGTTAAATGCAAACTCAGGAAGTTTCCAGAGATGCATTTTCTTCCAAAGTCTGCTGCTTTCCGAATTTCTTAGAGCAGCACCTCAGACTATGAACTTAGGGTCTACATTGATATTAGCCACGATTCAGGAAGGGTGAGCCAGACACTTGAGTTCAAGCATCCCTGTCACCCCAAAAGATCATCATAGACACTTTCACATAATCTGAGTGGGGAGGCAGAGCGTTGCCCGGTGCCAGGCATTTGTCCTTCAGTAGGAATTACTAGCAAGGCTGGGTGGCACCTACCTTTTATTGCAGAGGCTGAGTCAGGAAGGTCGCCGTGAGCTTGAGGCCAGCCTAGAATTGGCTGTAAGTTTAAAGCCAGCCTGAGCTACACAGAGAGATCCTGCCTTGAGAAACTCAGAAAGATCTGAACAACTAATTGGAAGATAACATTGTGCAATACAGCAATGATTGCTGAGGTGTGTGTTCTGTTTGGTGAAGTTCTATATATATATATATATATATATATATATATATATATATATATATAATCTATTTTGTATTTATTTTAGGTAATAAAGAAAAAGAAAGAAAAAGTAAGTAAAAAGTTACTAATATAATATTTAGATCTTTCTTCATAAACATTTATATGGATAAGAATTATCATACAAATTACTTGCTATCATAATATCACAGATTCTCTAAATTAAGCAGTTACCTAATCTAGTGTTATTTTCTTCTAGTTCACATTCAGACCTCTTTAATTCGTTGAACCAAATCATATATTACGGTTCATAAGATTTCTCTCCAAGTCACGTGTCCTCACAAGTGGATCTTCAGGGCAGTGACTGGGGTTGTGGTTCCTTATGTGGTAACTGGACTAGACTATTGATTGCTTTAGTGTGGATAATGGGAGTACTCATGCTGGGGTGCTTGTGGCATTGACCAATAGGCATTTAGTTAGGATGGAATAGAAAAGGGTAGAAGGCACGCTGCCGCCTGCTGCCTCTTGCCTACACACTGCGAACTGCTCTTCCACTGCACCGCCGCTCTGCCATGCAGACAGTCGGCCCTGGACTGAAACCTCTCCAGACTCCGAAGCTAAAGTAGAACTTCCCTCATGTAACCTGTGAGTACTTAGTGCTTTGTCTCAGCAAAAAGAAAAGTATTAAGACATCATTTGTTAGTGGTCTTCAAAAAGGCAGCAAAGAAAAGACTTCAGGACAAGCTAGACTAATTTTGCAGTTTTGATTTTTTTTTTTTTTGCATTAACTCATTGATAATCTTTGCTTGTTTTGTTTGCTATAATTGTCCCTCTACATTTATTTTATAGAATAAACATTTACCCATTTTACTAACCAAAAAATATTTAAGTAAGTAACTTAATAACAAAGTGTTCATCAACTCAAGGTATCTGTTTAGGATTGTTATTTTCCTCTGCCAATCAAACTAAAGAAAAAAATCTGATTGTTATAGCTAGAAATGTGTTCACTTTTTCAGGCAAAGCAGAGTTGATATCATGGCTCAAACTTGTAACTTAAATAATGTTTCAAATGAGTAATTTCACATGAAAAAAGAATTCCTTTTGTTTCATTTTGTTTCGTGGGAGGACAAGTTCTCATAATTATGTAGCTCAAGCTGGCCTTCAAGTCACCATGTAGTTAGCCTAGGCTGACCTCAAATGCAGCAATCCTTAGCCTCCTGAGTGCTGGGATCATAGGCATATTCCGCCGTGCCTGGCAAGAGTTTATTTTCTTAATAAAAAGTACGTTTGGAATTAGAGTGAAGATAGCACTAAAAAGTCATGTTTTGTTTAATATTAAAGGAGACGGTGACATGTAGAAATCTTTATTGCTATGTGTGTACGCAGCAGTTAAACACATATACACACTTCTTCTTTTCTGTCATCTGAGACAATGAGAAACAATAAGGACACCCATGGCCCAGATCTTAGTTTTCAATACCATTTGCCAGTGAAAAGAGATTAGAGCTCCTCAGAGAAACGGTCCATTTTAGAGCTTGAGCAGAAATAGAGGGGATGAGTGTGGAGCATTTTGTAACAAGAAAAACATGGAAATGCTTTAAAACAAAAGCCGCAGTGAAAGCACGTCAACGGGACAGGAGCAAACTGAAAAAAAATTCCGATGGACACAACTGCAACAATATGAGAAAAAAAAAATCAAAAAGTTATAATACAATGTTTAAAATAAAAATCATTACGTCCATATTTTTAGAGCTACATGCTTGAACATTTAATAAACAAATTGTGCAGAAAAGACAAAAATCTCCAGTACAGAAAAATTCCAAATAATTCATTCATGTACCCTGCTGTCAAGAAGAGCTCCTTCAATGTGGGCTGTAGATATTAATTTTCTTCGAAGGAACACATTCTAGAAGGTGAGAGAAGTAACTACATAGTAGAGAAATCTGGCAAGCTCTACAGAAGGTAGGGGATCAAGGCTTACCTCAATAGTGATGAAACATATTTATAAACCACCTTGGTAGAAAAGGGTGAAAACGGTGCTTTATTTATCGGTAGCCTTCCTTCTAAAAAGTCATACTCCAAGCATAATCATGAGAAATATGTCTCTATTTAAAAAAAATGGTGAAATGGCAGTGCCAGGAAAATGTACCCTTCTCCTCTGGCAAAAAAACGAAAAAAAGAAAAAAAGAAAAATTGTAATTGAGAAGGAGTCTGTGAGCACCCCAGATCATTGACATAGAACTGTCAAGACTATTCCTAAAACAAGGAAAGTCTGAGAAACTGCCACAGCCAAGAGTAGCATAGGAGAAGAGGACAACTATGACATGTCCTTCTGGATGAAATTCTGTAACAAATCAACTGGTTCCAAAGCACAGGGTCTGCAGGAGCACTGCAGAGGGCAAATAGTCCCTGGCAAAGCAATGTAGACAGAAAGTCGCCAGCAATGAATCAGCAACAAGGAATGGACGAGATCAGCTTTTAGTTTCCTTTTTATATTCAGTCGAGGATACTAGATTTAGGGCAGTGCCAAAACAATCAGTAGGACTTGATTAGCACTCACGTACCCCTAATTATGGCATCACACATTCTATATCCAGCTACCTCTGAAAAATCCCTACTTATAATTGTATGAGCCTTTAGGGGCCCATCTAAACACAAACTATAACATTTCAACTACCTCCCCCCACCAAAGACTCATGGCATCTCTTTATGCAGAAAGCATTTATTTCACGCATCTCTAAGAGTTGCCAAAGTCCGAAAAGTTTCAGCTTTGCTGAAAAGTCCAAGTACAAAATGTCTTTTATCCTAGCTTCAAGCCCCTATATAGGTGAAAAGAAAGTCAGATACTTCAACCTACAATGGCATAAGATAAACATCCTCATTCTCAAGGGTACAAAAAGGAGGATGAAAGGAACAGGACCAAAGCAACTCTCAATTCCAGCCTGGTAAAGTACTGTAGTTTCATATTCTGTATCCCCATCAATCTGTGGCAAAATGTGAACTCCAAAGGACTTGAAGACCTCTGCCCATGGCACTGTGTGCAGCTGTAGCTTCCAAAGCTTTCCTTTGGACTGGCTTTCCTCCTTCCTTGAAGCTTTCCCCAGACAATACATGCTCTTCACTGCCTCAATGAAAGAGCACCTCAGGAGTGTTGGGTCTCTACCACACCTTTAACTTCACACTTGTTCTTTTACATATTTCTCTCTCAGGGGTATACTGCCTAATAACACAGGCCTTCTTATAAAATCTTGGAGGAAGCATCCCTAACTCCATATTATGCATGAGCCTAAAGCCAGCATTATATGGATGATGCCAGAATCCATGACCAGCGGTAGCAGTAGCCAGGTTTCCTTCTCTCTCCATTGTAGGTGTCCGGTGCTGGGAGTGCTGAATGCTCTTAACCCCATTCCATAGAACAAATTCCCCAGGCCACTACCACTCTGGAACATGTTCTGTGGCTCTTTTTTCAGAGCAAAGTCTTTCACGCATTCAACTCCGAGGCTGGAGTCTTGCTGCTCCTTGTGATGTCCTTGGGCCATCTTTTCTGTTGCCTTTTTCTGAAATGCCTAGCTTTTTCTTGCTGGTCTTTTTGCCAATTGTTTTCTTTTCTATTACATCTTTGCAACGTGCGATGTTACTGGAGTTTCCATTCTAGCCAAACTCAGTCATTTTAGAAACATTCTTCTAGGATCTTTGTTATTAATTCTCAGCACAGATCTTGATAAAAGCTCCTAATAGCAGCCACACCATGGCCTCAACATTAGACTGTATTGAAATCTTTTCTGCAAAATTAGTTAGTCTACTGTTCTTAATCTCAGTCTCAGACAACATCTTTAGACATCAAAAAACACAAGGCTTTCTTCCAATGTATAGCACACATTATCTGAAGTGCAAGAGCTAAGGCAGTCCCTCCAGTAGGAACCTCCTGAACCCAGTTTTTGCTAGTATCATTTCTAACACCATCCTGGTTTTGTGAAAACTGACCAGAGCCTCCCATTAAGTATTGCCTAAGGATTTACAGGGCAGTTTTTTTTTTTTTTTCAGCCAAATCTTTCTAAACTACCTACAGGCCAATCCCAAATGCTCTTGAACCAAGTGGTCAGGTATAGCCTAGCTATCCTTCCCATAGCTGACAGTATTTACTAGAAAAAAAGAGATACAACACAAGATATACAAACAGATAAGAATGGAAAAGATTGACTTGCAGTGGCCACTCACAGAGTTGGATGAGGAGGAGTGCAGAAGTCTGTCTAACCACTGGAGACTGACACATTCAATGGAAGATATGGGGCTGACCACAGAGTTCCATGCAAGTCTGCATCAGGATGCTGGTGGCCTTGCAGTGGAAGGCTGAAGAGTTCCCTGAAGGTTGAAGGGTCTTTGCCATAATGCAGACCATCTGTGCTGGAATCCAGGAGATGATGGCCAAGGTTAGGGAAAAGCCTGGAGCTCCTGGAAAGAGACAGAAGCATGAGGCAGGGATGTCGCTCAGCAGCACAATGCCTATTCGGCAATCACAAGGTCCTGAGTTGGATTTCTGCTACAAAACTAGAAAAACAAAAACAAAAGCAAGAAACCAAGACAAATCCTTCTTAATTTCCTCTTTATACCATCCAGACAATAAGCCACCCTAGGGCAGGTCTTTCATACCTGAGAGTGTGGGATCACAGATTCATTTTTTTAATAAAATGATTTTTTTACTTTCTTTCACTTATGAGGCACAAAAACATCAGCATAGCCCCTTCACATGCTTTTTTTTTTTTTTTTTCATTTCATTGCAATATTGGAAAATATTTGCTTCTGGAAACAATACATTTGGACTTGTGCTTTCAAGTTTATTGAAGGAAGTTCGTTTCAAATGAATTTTACGTTCAAACTGCAGATCTCACATATACTACCTTTACTTGAAAAGGAAAACCGTGTTTGGTGAGATAAACAAAATACTGTACAGCATAACAGGCAAGCGTTGTCTTAGATTCTGAGGGCTGCGAGTGACTCTGAATTGGAGGACTCCGATGGATACAAAGCTATTCGAGCAATGAAGAACAAGGGACATGGAAGAAAAATGGAAGTGAAAGGGACAAATGAAGCACTCAAAGCTTGGGAATCATAGGCTGGGAGTACTCATGAATTTTATAAATCATATTCATAATAAGCATCTATATATTTTTATGTATTTCTCAGTATGATACAGGAAGGTATTTTATAGAGTGCCATTGACAATATTAATATGCTGTCAATTCCTGTTTCTCTGCTATTGAAATATTTACAAACGTAAAAGATCTGCCTCCTGATGTTAAAATTCTTAACAACCCTAGAAAACTCTTGAAATAAAGCTATTTTAATGCAATAATATATATCCCATTTTAGTTCAAAATAGAGAACTTTTATTGTGGTACAGTAATGTTAGAGAGACATAACTCCTTCTTTATGTACTGAGGAAAGAAACAGATATTTCTATAAAAGGTTGCACCACATTTGGAAAAGGACAAAGTCCTCACTGTATGGTGCTTCAGTACCATACTGGAACACTGTCAAATCGGACCACCCAAGGACAGTCTAATTCTCAGGAGGAGATAACACTGTTTCATTTACACATGACATTTGATTAAGGGCCAGCTTCTGTGAATTATCTATCAATAGTATGGATTTTTTTCTGTTAGAGGTGCAAATGATTTCTTTCAAAAAAGATAAGCAAAAAGGTTATCTTTTTATTGCCCCATAGGACATTAATCGGTTTTGTTTTTTACTGAGCAAATGAGTAAACTTACTTCAGCAAGACTTTTCTTTCCTTCAGCATAAATCTTTCTCTCTCTCCCCCTTCAGATATGTGTTTATATTTATATATAAAGTAACACACACATATGAAGTATATGTATACATACCTGCCTCTATATATGCATATAGCATGCATATACTATAAATAAACCATGTATAATATATGAATATATGTCAAATGTCATTTTAGAAATTTTATGGGGAGGTTAACCATGCTGCTAGGATCCTTGTTAATAACTTATGCATCTCTCCACTAAGTTTATCCCACATTTGCATGAGTGCTACATAAAAGTCAAAGTCTTTCTCATATATTTCTCCAGATGAGACTTTCCATATATATTCTTTAAGCTTCTACAAAATGTCACTGAAAAAAAGGGTTCATGCATAAATCTGGTTTAGTACTGCTTCACTGCTAATTTATCTCTTTCTGGGTTCTGTGTGTGTCCTTCTCTATTTGTGATTATTAGGTCATGAAAGACAGACTTTCTGGGCAATTTGGAGTGATGAGAACCCATAGAAGTTTCAGCTGCAGCAGAGTGAACAGCCTACATAGGATGGGTGAATTAGTTGACTGTGCCATAGCTTTGAGAACATTTGGAAATGCTTTTATTAATCATCTTTACATGTTTAAATTGCTTCATCAATAAAAGTCACTATTTATTTATCTTTCATCAATTATTATCCTCAAGGGAATAATATAAATTTTAATCTGTAGCCTATAAGAGGGGAATATTTGATTAATTAACATGACTATCAAGTAATCAATTTTTTTAACATTGTCCCTTTTGTGATGTAATCATAGCAAAGTAGAGGGCATTAACAAATAACTTAAAATAAAATACAGAGAGAACAGTTATTGTATTAAGCTTCATTATGTAATCTTTGTAAGTTACATCAAACACAGTCAGCATCTGGCTGTTCAGTCACTCTAAGAAAAGCACCATCAGGGGGCCTGGCAGGATGGCTCAGTGGTCTAAAGTGCCTGCTTAGGAAGGCTTAGGCGGCTGCAGGGACTGCGGTTTGATCCCTGGCACCACATGCTGTGCCAGCCCTGCCCTCAGGGCAGGCTGAGCTGGCCATAAAAATAAATAAATAAACAAAAGTTCTGAAACAAGAAAAAATAAATAAATAAAATGAAAAAAAAAAAGAAAAACACCATCAAATGAGTTATCCTTGAAAACTCTACTACATATAGAAGCATTTATTGATTATTAATTTTATTTGTTTTCTCTGACCAAAACTATTTTTTTTCTATTTTGCTCATTCTTTTGCAGCTAAGTTAGGAATGTGTAGGAACCCCCCCACCCCCAATTCAATGAAATGACATCCTCAAAAATGGGATTCTCTGAGTTTCTTGTCAGCGGGCTTCAAGGAAATCTATGGGTTCAGTATGCTTGCTCACAGATTGGCCCGTACCAATTGAATCCAATATCTGAGCAGCAAACTGAACTGATCCTTCTGATGAAAGTATGATCAAACAGCTGAGACCACCGGTCTGAGACTTCTCAGAGAACACCAAACATGCTGGCTTCCCAGTTAGCAGCTGAGAGGAGGACAGCTGCTAACTGGATATGCAGTGTTAGCAGACATCACTGGGCCTAAACCTTTGCTTCTCCCCACCACTGCCATGAACATAACGGGAATGCCATGCCCTTCATGCTCAGCTTTAATCCTTAGAGTTTCTTCTGGGCCTTAATGGGCAGGTGTTGCTCAAAGTTAACAAGGAACCCCATAATTTCCACAGGGCTTCCTCGATTTTTCACAGTGATCAAGACCAGAAGCTTAGCCCATCAACTCTACAACCCTTCTCCGACTTTCAGATTTCAGAAGCAACTCTACTTTCTCTGCAACTCACTCAAAGTTTTTCTTCACCATGTGGAGCCCTTCTGGGGTTACTTCCTTAAAGTCTTGGTAGGACTGTGTATCTTCTGCTGGCTTCTGTCTCCTGAGGGCCAGAGTCTCCAGGAATCATTGTCATTAACGTCACTGAGAACACTTTCTTTGGTAGTTTCATCAACAACAGCTTCAATCTTCATATCCTGTCACCCAATGTACAGTTCTGGGGCAACTACAATTTCTCCAGTTTTTCAAAAATAGCTTGTGTAGCAGAACTCATACTATCCACTTCCATTTGGCCTACCACAAGTCCACCAACAGAAAACTTCACAGCAATTAGCTGCACCTCAGACCACTGTGGGTCTCTATTAGCATTTTCTTTGAAAATAATTCCACTTTATTGTTTTTATCTTTTTATTACTTTTAATAAAAAATTACAATGTAACGGTTTCAAAACACATTAGTAGTACATTCCCAATAATTGATACAATGCATATTGTTGTCCTCATTGTAGTTACACAGAGTACAGGGTGTAGACATGATCAATTTTCTTTTTTTTTTTTTTTTTGTCTTTTTGAGACAGGGTCTCACTATGCAGTTGAGGCTGGTCCTGAGCTTACTTTTGTAGCCCAGGCTGGTCTCGAACTCGCACCAATCCTCCTGCCTCAGCCTCCCGAGTGCTGGGATTACAGGCGTGAGCCACCACGCCCGGCTCATGATAAATTTTCTAATGGTTATTATTAGTTCAATAGATTTCTTCTCTTTGATCTAGGAGAAGGTGGTTGTATGCATAGTCAAATGTTCCATAATTGCAGTGGGTTACTAGTGAAACTGGCAATGTTGGAAGCTGTTGATTTGAGGCTTTCACAGCTCAGCATACTAAACTACCCTTAAGTTTTATGCATCATGTTTAAACTTTTCTGCTGGGTGGTTAAGGGCAAGTTAAAGCAAGACCTGTATAACAAAACATGTAAGTTTTGTATCTCCCAAGGTCAGTCAGATCCCCTCAAGACTTACTTTGGAACCATGTACAGTGCTTTGTAGAACTGTTGTCAGTATCAGCCGTCTGAATGAATCATGCCCATTGCTTGACCAGTTGACTCTCTGTGAAAGCCCCAGAGATTTTCTCTCTAGGTGACTCTCCTTAGACACACTATATACTTTCAGTCCCTTTCCTCTGTGGTCCCTTAATCTCCTTGAATAGAAAATTTGGGAAACCACTGAGTTATAGGATACTACAGCACAGGTTCTGTTCTGTCCTGAGTCCTCACTGACCTTGAAGGGCTAGGGCCAAAATATTGGCTATCCTTGTAGCCCTTCCTTTTCTCTAATTTTTGGTCCATAAACTTATACTCTTAGCCCTCCAGAAGAAAAGCTTAGTGATACTTTTGCTCTAAAACATAGGTGTTTGAGCTTAATATCACTGTCTTTCTGAATATCAAACATCTTAGACTTAACTTGGAATTGGTATTTTCCATCAATCATTGATATTCTAATAAATCCCTATACGATGTGATAAAAGCAGTTACACATTTGTACACAGATATGTAGAAATATAAACGTGTACCAAATTTTAGCCTGTCCATCCTTTGGCATTTTTCCTATTCTCTTACTGTCATTTAATACCTTCTTTGGGAGCCGGGTGTGGTGGCGCACGCCTGTAATCCCAGCACTCGGGAGGCTGAGGCAGGAGGATCAGTGCGAGTTCGAGACCAGCCTGGGCTACAAAAGTGAACTCAAAGCCAGCCTCAACTGCATAACGAGACCCTGTCTCAAAAAGACAAAAAAAAAAAAAAAAACTT
>PVJA010053850.1:0-11813 GCA_004027025.1 Myocastor coypus
GGGAGGGGAGGGGAGGGGAGAGGAGAGGAGAGGAGAGGAGAGGAGAGAAGCAAGGGAAAGCAATTTATCTGTTTTACCTTTTCACTTTGACAGTTATCAAATCCAACTTTCCTAGGCTAGGCAAGATTTCCATGCAAGAAGTGATATCTAACTCACAATATTTAAAAAGCTTTTCACTGGACATTTAAGATATTGACCAAGAAAAGCAATTTAATCCAGCAGCATGATGAATCAGACCCATGTTATCTGTACAGCAGGAAATTTAGACATAAATTTAACACTCTAGGTTCTTCCTGGTCACATCTAATTCAAATCACCACACCAAATACTCATTTGATAAGTAGCACAAGAAGAAAAAATATGTAGGCATTTAAAATGAAAATAAATATTCAAATAGATTTGTGTTGTATGGTAACAGAAAGAATAGAACATTCTAATTGCCTTGAGAAACACTATCAATGACTATTTCACAGTAGTTATTGATGACACAAATTCATTACACATTTTGGCTATCTAGCTCACTTGTTCTCACTAAAATTAATGAACTGTTATACACTGGATATGTAGTCTCAGAGAGAAATGACTTGTACATTTCTTTTGACAAGATCTGATGATTATTTTATTTCTGTAAGCATTTGAAACCACCTCCATTATTCTAAGAAGTTTATTAAATCAGCCTATCAAAGTAGCTTCTAGAATTGTTAGGAGAACTCAAGGCCAAGTTCCAATGAAGAAAATCCCCCAAATAGCCTCAGAACTAGCCTGATGGAAAACGTTTGTCATTTCATCTGCTACTATTAAAACCAATCATGAACTCCAACTACAAGTCACCAGAATCAGTGTCACCAATCAATCAAGAATTGGGGCCAGAGAGATAGCTTAGTAGAGTAAGTGCTTGAGTTCAATCCCCAGTACTGTAAAAAAGCAAACATACCAAAAACAAAAACAAACAAACAAAAAAGAACAAGAATTATTGAGCCAGTGACATAGCCCAGTGGACAGTGGACTAAAGCTTAGTCTAGCACAGGGACTACAGCTGGTCCCTTGACACCACATGTTGTGCCAGCCCCACCTCCAGGATGGGCTAAACCAGCCACAGAGTTCCAGTACAGTGGAATATGCCTGTAATCCCAGCAATGGGGAGGCAAAACACAGGAGGATCACTATGAGTGCAAGATGTGTACTGAGACTCAAGAGAAGTTGAGAATTTGATTTCTGACTTCTGAGTTGGTAAGACAGAATTCATATAAGTATAGTTTAAGCACCAAAGTTTCAGATTTGACGGGAACCTCAGGAAAGAACCACAACCTACCTATTTGTTGTACAAATGGAATCCAGGACTTATTTATCTATTTATTAAATTGAAAGCCAAAAACTGATATTATAAACCAGGTGATGGTTTCTTAAATGGGTCACTCAAAAATCACCTTGTCTCATCTGCTACCACTAGCGTCATTTATGAACACAGAATGACTCAGCTGAAAATGCAGAATTAAAAGCATGCATTTGATGATTTTTAAGAAATATCTAGAATATTTGTACCTGACATCCCAATACCCATGTTTCCTTCACCCATGAGAATCTGCTAGCCAATGATTTTGTGTGTTGCTACCCATGAGATAAGCTTCAGAAATTCCTCTCCTTTGTTCTCCTCATCAATATGCATAAAATCAAGTCAAGTATCTTACAAAGAAGCCAAACCTAAAACTACAATGTTTGTTAAGGATATGTTGTCTTTGGCATCTATCTGTCTTTCCTGAGGGTGAACTGGAATATAGCTTCTGGGAGAGGAGTTGAGAAGAGTACAATGATGAAAATATCATGCTATGATCCTGTTAACTATCAGCAGAACCTGAAAAATAAGTCAGAAAGGAGATATGCAGAAAGAGTAAATGAAGAGGACAGTGCTCAGGTGATGGTGTGATTCCCTAAAATGGTGAAATTAATGTATTTTTTAGAGTTTGACTTAATCTGAATATCTGAAGAAAAAATTTTAAAAAGGACTGGAACTGTAAGTATAATATACTATCATTGACTGGACAGTATTATTTAGATTAGGGAGATTAATAACCATACACATCTATGATCCTCTGTTAGTAGCTTTGGCATGCAAAATTTCTAAAATAATAATAACAATTATCAATTTTCATCCAATGCATTTATAGAGTGAAAAGTAAGTTACATGATCTAAGTTTTTAAAAACCTCAAAATCTAAACCTGTCAAATAAACCTCTTATACCTTCTCTTTCATCTTCTACACTAAAGGTTTCATGCTTCTCTCTGGGGCTCAATCCTCAGCCTTAAGTGCAAAGGAAAACAAGGTTTATACCATTTTCGAACAGAGACAAAACTCAAATCAAGCTAAAGCATAGTCATTAACTTTCTTATTCTGCATTAAGTTTTCATGGACTCTGGCTTAGAATTAATACCTTTCATCAGTAATAATCACTGACCCACAAACCATCACCAAGGGAAAGAGGAAGAGGAATAGGAGAAAGGAGTGAGGAGAGCAAGGAGGAGAGGGGAACAAGAAAGAAAAGGACAGAAGAAGTACTGAAAGCTATTGAAAGTATGCATATAATATACGCCTCTCAGAGTCATTGGCCTTTTACTCTAACACCTAACACTGTAATTTATGAACTGACTCTGTTAAATCTTGGTGTCAAAGTCTACAGCACCTTTGAAGATACTTAGTAAGAAACACAACAGAATCTGAACACCTTCTAATACAAATATCTAAGTGATTCTCAGCCCGAATTAGAAACCTGACACAGTGGTGGCAGAGAATCTCCCAGTACTAAAGAACATTGTAAAACAATGCTCCATACAAGATTCAGAAATAATCTACTCCTAGGTACAACGTGAATTTTATGCTTTTCAAAAGGTAACTTGTTTCCTGTAACTATCTATGCTAAATGGAATAGTTACTTTTTCACAAGCCCAAGTCAACATAGCCTACCTATTAAACCATAAGTTTTAAAACAAAAACAAAAGAACCCATACAGTAAATTTTATTGAAGAATATACCAAGAGATTTGTAAACAAATCAATATGAGGAAACTAAATGGACACAAATGGATACAACACAAGAATTTTCAGGGTTGTAATATACAGAGGTACAAAAACACTTAACCATCTCTGCTAGTTTTCTGGTAATACTCCAAAGGCAATTCCCATTGCATAAGATTTTTTTGTTGGGCCAGCAAGATAGAGCTCAGCAGACTAAGTGCCTGCTTAGGCAAGAACAAAGATGAGGGTTCAATACCCCAGCACTGTGGAAGATAAAAACAGGAGGATCACTACAAGTCTGGGTTGCACAGTGAGACTGAGTACCAAATACTTTAAAAGAAAGATATGTTTTTGCAATTTCCATTTCAAAATTGTGTCACAATAGTTATCATAATTATTTCTCTCCAGAAAGACACTTGCAAAGGACACAACTCAAATTGCCTAACACAGAAGACATTATCAATGCAAGCAAAGTAAAAACAGTAACACAGGAAAAGCAACTGGACATCAAGTCAAATAGTGGTAGTCACAACTCCAAATAACATCATTTATAAATCAATTAAAAGCCACATTCATAGATATTAGATACTTATACCATTTCCAAACATAATTAGATTAGAATCCTGGGGATTTAATGTCATTTGGCCACTACTGTAATTGTCATTTTCAAAATGATAAACCAAACAATCTCAAACCTCAAGAGTGTCATAGATACTTGCAGTATAGAGCTGAGTATGAGCTCTGCAAACACATCCCTGGCCTGGGATCCCAGCCTCACCACTTTCTAGGCACTTGTGCTTGGTAACTCTACACATTTTATAAGAAAGATGAACATAAAATAATGTGTTCAGACAGTTTTAGGACTTACACAGTTTTATACATTCAGCATCATTCTGTGCACATGGCGTACATTCAATAAATTCTCAATTATAATTTAAAGAATTAGCTTCATAAAATTTACTTTCACATGATGGCTAGAAAGGGAACAATTATTGTGTATGTTTCATTCAAAATATTTCTCAAGAAAGTTTGCTTACAGTTTTGTTGTTTTCTTTTGTTTTTGTATTGGGAATTGAACTCAGGTTCTTGTGCTTACCAGCAGGCCCCGTGCCACTAAGCTAGATCTTGGACCCTTCATTTACTTTTAAAGTAGGACAAGAAGCACATGAAGGAAACTGCTCTATTTGTAGCAGAGTCCTACAAAACATTGAAAATTGTTTAGTAACCTTTCAAAGTCTCACTCACAGAAGAGCACCTTCCAGATTTGTCTCTTCTTTTCTTCCTTCTCTGATCCTCTAGAACTGTTCATATTTTCATTAACATAGTTGGGGGAGCAGACATTTTCAATCAGGTCCTGTCTGCAGTTAAGCTAACATTTTTATTTATAGGCTTGTCTGGCAAATGGGAAAAAGCATTGCCTTTAAGGAATAAGAGACTGCCTAGGAAGAAGCACTTCCAAAGAAAAAAGAGAAATGGGCAATTAATATTGTCCACTAGCAAAATGGAGTACAGTGTTTTCTTTATTCTTTGGTTATGAAAAAAGTTAATCAGCCGGGCATGGTGGTGCACACCTATAATCCCAGCACTTGGGAGGCTGAGGCAGGGGAGGATGGATGTGAGTTTGAGACCAGCCTGGGCCACAAAAGTGAGCTCAAGGACAACATGAACTGCATAGTGAGACCCTGTCTCAAAAAGACCAAAAAAAAAAAAAAAAAAAAGTTAATGAGTAAAATTAAAAATATTTAGAGTAACTGGAGACCAAGTCCAAAGTCAAGAGTCAAAACATCAAGGAATTTCATTTGTAAATTAAGTAAAAGCTGTGCTCACACAAATGAGATCCTCATTCAGTGTGTGTTCTTTCACCACCCTACAGAATACTGAGGCAACATAAAACTTTGTTTCCATGTAGTAATCCAACACACATGTCTTAGACCCCTATTTTCTGGTAGGAAATTGTCTTAGTTACTTTTCTCTTGTTGCTGAGACAAATACCTGGCATGCAAGCTTAGGGGAGGAAAGATTTATTTAGCTCACAGTTCCTGAAGGTTTCATAATTTAAAGCAGTCTGAATTGCACAGCAAAACCTCGAGACTCTACACCACCACCGTGTCCAGGATGACTTGCTCCACATCTCCAAGAGAACGCCTTGGCAGGGGAAGACTGACAGTGTGTGTTGTCAGTTTATGGGTTCACCTCTCTTGGCCACGCCCATTGAGCCAGCTTCCCCCCTCAACCCCACCCCCACCCCCCCGCCTCTGGAGCTGCTCCTTGAGCGCCTTGTGCTTGACGGCCCCATAATATACATGAGGCTTTGTGGGACAAGTAGAAAACAAACCATAACAGAAATTTTCCAGTTATTAGGAATGAACAGTAAGCAAAATGGAATTTATGTTCCCAAGTATGAGGAAAACTAAGAAGGCATTCTCCCGCAGATCTGCCTACAGCCAGTCAGAAGCCTAGAAGGCTGAGACTCTCCTTCTCAGAACATACATTTACTTTATCTTGTAATTATCCTCACAGGCTGGCCCCTATTATGCCCGGCCACTGCCAAATAAGAGCAAGCAATAAAAGAGATCTCTGCCAATGGAGGTGAGGCTCTGGCAATCACTTGGAAGTACTGCAATAAGTAGGAGACAGCACAGTAGGAGAAACTTTTTTTGCTAGATTTTCCACATCTGACTTTTGAAAAAGATCGATGAAAATCATTTCGTTTGAAAATTATCATGGCATGGTAAATAATGATACTCAGCTATTTATGGAGTTTTAGGATAAAAATCCTGGCTGCAGAGGTCTCACAAACCAGGCTCAGCCACTGTCCGCGAAAGTCTAGCAGAGGAGATGATGGGGTCAAGGGCAGGGAAGCATCCTGGGAAGAACAAATACAGAGACTCAGGATTCATTTTCAAGGAGTTGGCAGGAACTTTGAGGGTTATAAAAAAAAGGAGAAAAGGTAAGAGTTTGGAGTTTGTGCTGCTTCAGGATTTATAGCACTAGGTAGGCTGGGTAATCATGGTCAAGCAGAGGTCTGGCTGTACTTTCTCTGAGGACTAGTTTCTCAAGGCAGCTTTAGAAGTCCTTACAGCCTGAAGGGGTAATTCGGTTCACATGAGATGACTGCTCTTGCTTAGGGGACAGTTTCAGTTGCTGTCACAGGGTAAATGTGCCCACTGAGCAAGTGAACTCATCAGGTGATCTGTCTGCAATCCCAGTTGATTGCAGATATAAAATATGACTTTTAGATGCTGCTCCAGGGCCTGGAACAGGATTTCACAAGAACTGGCAACTGAAAAAGCTGCGAATTTTAAGCATACCTTGATTAACCCCATGTTGTTAGCCTCAGAAGGATGAGACAGGTTAGATAAATGTAGGGCTTATTAATAAACTTGGGAGTATCAACTTTTAGACAGAAATACCTTAAGTGATTAACATGTTCATAAGCAGAGCTTGAGGAATAGGACCAAAAGTTTGAACCAATAAAGGAGGCAGTTATAAAATAAAGGCTTCTTTTATTCTCATTAGATATCTGTTTTTAAGCCATTTTATACAGGTATGCATAAATTTAAGCACAAATATTTCTGAAAATATAGATTAAGACTCTCAGTAGAGTCTAAGTCCAGCATAAATGATGTTTTTAAAATGATTTGACCAGTTACTGAGAATTCAAGACAAATTAAAGTACTTTCAAACCCTAAAGACTTGTGGTACAGGTAGAAAACTGTGGGCTGGCTTGATA
This sequence comes from Myocastor coypus, assembly GCA_004027025.1. Classification (NCBI taxonomy): domain Eukaryota; kingdom Metazoa; phylum Chordata; class Mammalia; order Rodentia; family Myocastoridae; genus Myocastor; species Myocastor coypus. Next base: position 6,743 of record PVJA010053850.1, read on the forward strand.
GCTCAGCAGACTAGAGAACCTGCTTAGGCAGAGTGCAGTAGCCAGAGTCCAATCTTTGGCCTGCCATGATGGCCGGGTCTGTGGGGTGTGCTGAGACGGCAATTGAGACTAGGCGTGGTAGCCTGCATCTGTAATACCAGCACGTGGAAGGCTGAAAACAGGAGAATGACTACCAGTCCGATCTACGTAGTGAGACCTTATAGACCCTGTCTTAAGTACAGAAAAGGGGAAAAAATTGTACAATAGTTAATGGGCACTGTAATAGATCCTTTGCACGCATAATTACTAATCCTCAAAACAATGTGAGACAGGCTTATTTCCACCTTTGAAAATTCTGTTTTTGGAAAAGAGGAGCAACAAGATCTTGATTCTGCAAAAACAAGTAGTAAAATGGAGGATACAGAACTCAAATATACAATAGGTCTGTTGTGTTTTAAAGCTAGCATACATAGTTAAACTAAACTGTGGCCTTCAGAAAACAGTAAATTAAATATTTGTATTTAAGTACTACACAAAATAGTGTAAGCTTGATGTGAATCAAGGGGTGGAGAAATACACTGATGGAAGAAATAAATATCACTTGTTTATTCTAACTAGTGCTTTTTTTGTGTTTTAATAGAGAGTCTGCAGTTATGGTTTATGCTCAAAGCTTATACAGTGGTACCTCCTCCATTCACAAACTAAATTCTTCCTATGACTGTGGGTGCAAACCAAGCTGGACAGGAATTCAATCGATTGGATTTATCCATAAGGGCTAGGTGTGGCCAAAGCCAAAATAAATCCTTAGCAAATGTGAATGCATGCTGGATCAAGATTCTGCAAGATGGACTGCTATACAGCTGTGCCACTGTAAAGTTTGCTCTCATTGGCTGACTCTCAGGTCATACATGTTAAATATTTTAAATATCATTCCTGGTTGCATGCCATCAATCTTTGATTTTACATTTTGAGTCTGACCTCCAGCAAACTTCAGACTTATATCAAATCATTTCTTTGGCATTTCCACTTGCAGGTCTAATAGACACCTTGGAATTTATGTGCCAGCGACTACTTCTCTTCATTACACACTATCCTAACTCCAAGCACTGCTCACACTGCCTTGAGAGTCACTCCATCATACTTGTGTCTGGAGATTTACCTTTGACTTCCCTGTGCAGGATCATTCACAGCCATACCACCAGTATAACCAGCTCTGGCTTCCTAACACAGCCTTTGTCTGACCAGAGACCCCTCCACTGCTGCCACACCAACCAAATCATTGGTTATACCTGCCTCCTCATAGAACTTGAGAGTTAAGGGGACCATTCCAACTCATATAATGTAAAATGATTCCTGTAATGTAAAATGAGTCCTGTAAGAACTCAGATTGGCTCACTCCTTAGAACTTTCCAAAGCCTTTTCTTCTTTTGTCAGTTTGGTCTGCTACAACAGAATAGCAAAGATGGGGTGGCTTTAAACAACAGACCTTGATTTCATGGCATTGTGGAGGCTGGGTTGTCAATGATCAAGGTGCAGGCAGATTTGGTTTCTAGTAAAGGCAGACTGTCTAACTCACAGCTAGCCACCTTCTTCTATTACCCTCAGATAGTGAGGAGAAAGGAAACTCTGGATTATTCTTCTTGTAAACTAACCTGACATGGAAGTCCAATCTCCATGCTGTCATCTGGATCCAGTCAACTCTCAAGGATCCTACCTCCAAATACCACCACTTTTGATGGGGTAGGCCCTGGACACGTGAATATGGATGCAAGTACACAGATCCTAGTCGATTTGTAAAACTAACTCATGAAAATGGAAAGGGAAGGTCTCTGTCATAGCCTGTAGGCCCCTGTCAGTTCTGGTAACCACCAATGATTTCCAGCCTCTCACTTCCCTATATCATGTGGAGCTCTGGGCTTTCTACTGCCAAGCCAGTTCCCTCCTTTCTTCCAGAAAAGGAACCTCACCAGGCAGGCTTGATTTATTGTTTACCGTGTCAGCTTTCTTCACTGCTCAGTGGGCCATGTCTAGAAGACTGACGCAATAGTATAAAAAACAAAATAAAAAAGCTGATAAAAATAGATGAACAATTGGATTAAGTCCAATTTTATAGTCCAAATTCATTCTAAATCTACAATGTTTTTCCTACAATTTTTCAAATAGTTCTCTATTCAAAATAAAGCATATCTCCAGTGTTTTATTTTGTTTCTCAAATTAATGAAAAATAAAATGTATCAAGTAAAACAAGAAAGCTGAGTGAGAACAAAGTTAGAGGGACTTGTTTAGAGTATCATTAGCAAGTTTCATAAACTCCTAAAGCCTTATCTTTCTTCCCTTGGTTTCATTTGTGTTCAGTTTCACAAATTCTCAGTGAAGAAGTTAAATGAATTCTTTTGTTTTGTTTTGGGCACATAATCAACAATTTTAGTAGCAAGCACACAATAATTTAATTATTCAAAAAATTCCCTTGAAATCTGTCAACAGAAGTATTGTGGTATAAACCAGAATGCAATTTGCAATAAAATATCAAGTAAGATATCATCTGAATTTTTTTTTCCAAGAAGCTATTAAAGCCTAAGGCACTCTTTATTGTCCCTTTTTGGAATGCAAGCTGGTTCCCAGTCCTCTACTATGCAGAGTTTAATGGGCTGCTTTCACAGACCCATGTTGAATAATTCTGAAATAATGACAAATACGAAATCTGTACACAAGCACTCAAAGTTTCTGAACCTGTTTCCTAGGTCTACTCAGTTCATGGGCTAATACTGAGAGTAAGTGGCAGTCTTATCCTTGTCCACCTTCTGAACCAAGAGGTCTCTAGCTTCCCTGTCCCAATCTGGTATCGTGAATCTACTCTGATCTCCTAATACACCTCGGAGCCTGATCCACCATCGCTTATTTCTGAGGCCTCTGAGCAGAAGCAACAGCTCAGAGAAGAACAGAGTGCAATCAAAGAGTACTGTGTATCTGTTCTGACCTTCAGATGTAGAGTAGCAGAAAGAAGCTGTACCCTGTAGGAGGGGTAGAAAAGCAGGTGAACTTGAATAACTGATAACAGTCCGTGTGTGTGTGTGCGTGTGTGTGTGTGTGTGTGTGTGTGTGTGTGTTAGAGACAGAGAGAGACAGAGATAGAGAGAGACAGAGAGGGAGGGAAGGAGGGATGGTGGGAGGGAGGGAAGGAAGGAGAGAGGCAGGCAGGCAGGCAGGCAGGCAGACAGGCAGCGCCAGAGCCATAGAAGACATGAAGAAAATTGAGTTTCCTATTTGAAGAATGTTGGCATGTGAATCATAAGACAACCAAGGCAGGAAGTTCACTGTTTGCCTTTCTGAAGTGTGACTCCTGTGGAGCTGCCTCCTCAAGAGGAAGATGAGGTGCTCAGAATACAATCTCATTTCAGCTGGCCTGTTTTTTTCTGGCGTCAGGGTAGATGGAAAGTGGATCAGTTTATGGCCTTAGCAAAGTGAGATGTAAGGAAAAAAAAAAAAAAAAAAAACAGAAAAAGGAACTGCACCTAACTATTTCTTAACAGCCCTCCTTAGGGCTGTGCTTGTTCAACTCTACAGAAGAAACTTCTCAAATATCCTCAAAATCTGGCCCCAGCTGAGTTCAGCCACCAGAAAACAATGACCTTTGAAAAACACAGGCACAGTCCAAAGATGTAGGAGGAGAAAATTATGGTGAGGGTGGGGTTCCAATGTGATTTAAAAGGTACCAATGTTGATAGCAGCTCACCTTGTGACTAATGACCTAGCTCCTTGGGATCTGAAAGGATAATAAAGATAAAAGCACACAGAACATTGTGGAGGTGATGCATAGGAACAGGTGATCCTTGTGCCACAGTCTGTGAGGGCCCTGAAGGTAAAATGTGGATGAAGTCTCTCAGGCCTAGGAGCTAAATTCAAAAGGAAATAAGGGCATGTTGAGTGGGTAGATGGGGTGGCAGAGCCCTCCTCACCTGCCCAGCACCTGTGTGCAGATTAGAAAAGGAATCTGTACCGCCTAAATAACCACACAGCAGCTGCGGTGTGCACTGCACCACCCAGGCAAACTAACCGAGGACAAAGGTTGCTGCAGATGGGGGCCAGAAGAAAGGTGAGGATCAAGGCACAAAGGGTAAAGTGCGGGAAGGAGGAGCACTTCTGACTGGGAAAATGCAAGTGGAAAGGCACTGAGCAAAGAAGAAAAAAGAAAATGCAGTTTAGGGAGAGGGCCTCTATATGATTGTAAAGTAAAAAATAATTATGAGAATGCACAAAAGGATTTTGCAATGTTTAAATTTTAAAATTATGCTTGAAGAACTAGGGAGCCCTGGAAGGACCTTAAAGGAGGAAGGGGTTGATCTAATCTTCATTTATCTTTTAGTTTGTTTCAAGATAGGGCTTCAGCCTGTGTAGTTCAGCCTGTCCTCGAACCCACTATGACTATAGCTCAGGCTGACCTCACACTAAGGGATTTTCTTCCTTCAGCCTCCTCTGTGTTGCAAAGACATGTATATCCCTACATCTGGCTCTAATCTACATTTTAAAAAGACCCTTTTTAAATGGCAAAGGGGAGTCTTCTGAAAAGGAGAGGACTAGACGAGTCTGGATTATATTAGAGTGTATGCTTTTTTTTTTTTTTTTTTTTTGTCTTTTTGAGACAGGGTCTCACTGCGCAGTTGAGGCTAGCCTTGAGCTCACTTTTGTAGCCCAGGCTGGTCTCGAACTCGCACCGATCCTCCTGCCTCAGCCTCCCGAGTGCTGGGATTACAGGCATGAGCCACCACGCCCGGCTAGAGTGTATGCTTTTAAAGAATGGACACATTTAAAAGGCACTAAGGAAGGGAGAAAGTTGCTATCAAATTAAAAGCTGGCCAAGAATACAGAGGAGGGCAGGCACAGCTCCAGGCTGAATCAGGGAACAGAAAGCAAGAAGCAAGTGTTGGTAAGAGCCAGACAGGACACAGGTGGAAGATAAGGATCATTTTATGCATAGCATGACGAATCAGGTTTCAGGAAGCATGCATGTGAATGTTCCAGAAACTCATGAGGAACCTGCTTGGAGAGAAATGCTAAACTGAAACACAAATTAAGGAAATATTAATATATTAAT
>PVJA010053851.1:0-11769 GCA_004027025.1 Myocastor coypus
AAACTACAGGCCAATTTCTCTCATGAACATAGATGCAAAAATTCTCAATAAAATCCTAGCCACTAGAATACAACAAATCATCAGGAAGATTATACACCACGACCAGATAGGAGTCATTCCAGGGATGCAAGGATGGTTCAATATATGCAAATCTATAAAGGCAATACACTATATCAATAGAGCCAAGACCAAAAATCAAATAATCATCTGAATTGATGTCGATAAGGTCTTTGACAAAGTCCAACACTCATTCATGTTCAAAGCCCTACAGAAAATTGGAATAGAGGGTCTCTACCTCAAAATGATAAAACCCATCTACACCAATCCAACAGCTAGCATAATGCTAAATGGGGAAAACTGAAGTCTTTTACTCTCAAATCTGGTACAAGACAAGGATATCCCCTATTGCCACTCCTATTCAGTATAGTTCTGGAATCATTAGCTACAGCCATTTAGCAAGAGAGAGAGATAAAGGGAATAAGAACAGGTAAAGAAGAAGTTAAACTATCATTATTTGTAGATGACATGAGAATTTATTTGGAAGACCCCCAAAACTCCACCAACAAGCTACTAGAATTAATACACAAAGTGAGTAGCGTAGCAGGCTACAAAGAAAATACACAAAAGTCAGTGGCATTCCTCTACACAGATAATAAACACAATGAGAGAGAAACTAGAGAAACAGTACCTTTGATGATAGCACTGAAGAAAATAAAATACTTAGGAATTAACCTAACTAAGGAAGTAAAAGACCTTTTCAATGAATACTAGTACTCTGAAAAATAGTACTTTGAAAAAGAGATCCTAAAAGATTTCAGAAAATGAAAAGATATACTGCTCCTGGATAGGAAGAACCAACATTGTGAAGATGGCCATACTCCCTAAATTGTTATACAGATTTAATGCAATTCCTATCAAAATACCATCAACATACTTCACAGACTTGGAGAAATTACTCCTAAAATTTATTTGGAACCAAAAAAGACTCAGAATTTCAAATACAATTCTGGGCAACAAAGGTAAGGCAGGAAGCATTGCAGTTACCGACCTAAAGTTATACTATAAATCTACAGTAATAAAATCAGCACGGTACTGGTAAAAAAATAGACCTGAGGATCAGTGGAATAGATTAGAAGATGCAGATGCAGATACAAACACACTCAGCCACCTTATCTTTGACAAAGGGGCCAAGCATGCTTACTGGAAGAAAGATAGCCTCTTTAACCAATGGTGCTGGAAAAATTGCCTCTCTACATGCCAGAAACTAAAACTTGACCCTAGCCTATCACCATGCACTAAACTAAAGTCAAAATGGATTAAAGATCTAAATATTAAAAGAGAAACATTAAATCTCCTGGAAGAGAAAGAGGGAGAAAATCTTGAAGACTTTGGGGTAGGGAAAAAATTCATGGAAAAAAAGCAAAATGCATGTTTAACACTTGAAAGCATCAACAAATGGGACCTTCTCTGGCTAAGAAGTTTTTGCATGTCAAAGAAATTATCAACGGAGTCAAAAGACAACCTACAAATTTCGAAAAGATTTTAAGTAAGAAGGTCTTCTATCTAGAATCTATAAAGAACTGAAAACCATTAGGGTACCACAATTCAAAGACCCAATCCAAAAATGGGCATCTGAGATGAACACACACTTCTCAGAGAAAGAAATTCAGCAAGCCTATAAATACATGAAGAAATGCTTCACATCGCTAGTCATCCATGAAATGCAAATTAAAACAACACTTAGATACCATCTCACTCCAGAAAGAATGGCTATCATAAAGAAATCAACCAGCAGTAAATGCAGGAGAGGCTGTGGAGAAAAAGGAACACTTCTCCACTGCTGGTGGGAATGCAGATTGGTGTAACCATTATGGGTAACATTGTGGAGGCTCCTTAAAAAATTAGAACTGGAAATCCTGTTCAATCCAGCTATCCCCCTACTGGGAATTTTCCCAGAAGAACTGAAAACATTATACCATAGTGATATCTGTGCACCTATTTTTATAACAGCCCAATTTGTAATAGCAAATCTTGGAAACAACCAAAATGCCCATCATTTGAAGAATGGTTAAAAAAGATATGGCATTTTTATACAATGGAATATTACTCAGCTATGAAGAATGATAAACTGGAAGACTTCATATATAAATGAATGTATATTGAGCATATACTCATAAGTGAAATAAACCTGACCTACATGTGTAAATATCGTATAGTGTCCCTAGTATAAGAAATCTAAAGAAATAAAAATCGGAAGACATAACACAGCTGAATGGAAATCAAAGATTTTTGAAGCAACACTAAAACTACACTTGGTAGCCGGGCGTGGTGGCTCACGCCTGTAATCCCAGCACTCGGGAGGCTGAGGCAGGAGGATCGGTGCGAGTTCGAGACCAGCCTGGGCTACAAAAGTGAGCTCAGGACCAGCCTGAACTGCATAGCGAGACCCTGTCTCAAAAAGACAAAAAATAAATAAATAAATAAATAAATAAATAAAACTACACTTGGAATGGGTGCTGTTCAGGACTTTAATATGTGTGCTGCTTCTATTATAAACTCAGTTACTGCTATACTCTCTCTCTTAAGTAAATGATTGGTTAATGAAAAGATAAAAAAAGGGTATTAATTGAGAATAGGAGACTAGGCAAAATACCATAGGCTTGACAGGCTACAATTTTGTACATCCTTAGATTTCTTAATATCTGTGTAAAAATGTGTAACTGCTTTTATCAAAATTTGTAGAGACTTATTAGAATATCAATGATTGAAGGAAAATACCAATGTCAAGCTAAGTCTAAGATGTATGATATTTAGAAAGGCAGTGAGGTTGAGCTCAATTACCTATGTTATGAAGTAATTGTATCATGAAGCTTTTCTGCTGGAGGGTTGAGAATGTAAGTTAACAGACTAAAAACTTGAGAAAAAGAAGGGCTATGAAGATAGCCATCATTTTGGGTCTAGCCCCTCAAGATCAGTGAGGATTCAGGACATAAGAGAACCCGTGCTGTAACATCCTATAATTCATGGGTTTCCCAAATTTTTCTGGTCAAGGAGATTATCAGACCTCAGAGGAAAGGGATAAGTGAAGTATAGTGTGCCTAGGGAGAGTCCCCTGGGGAGAAAATGTTCTCTCAGGCTTTCACAGAGAGCAAATTGATCAAGCATTGGTCGTGACTCATCCCGATGGCTGACACTGAGAACAGTTCTACAAAGCACTGCATATGGTTCCAAAGTTAATCCTGAGGAGATTTGACCCTGGAAAGTACAAATGATGAAAGTTTTGTTAGACAGGTCTTGCTTTAGTTGACACTTGATCACCCAACAGAAAAGCTTAATTATGAGGCATAAAACGCAGAGCTAGATTAGTACAATGAACTGTAAGAGGCTTAAATCAACAGCCTTCAACATTGCCAATTTCACCGGTAACCCAATGCAATTATGAAACATTGGACTATGTATACAAGTACTTCCTCCTAGTTCAAAGAGAAGAAAACTTTTTCTTCGCTTTTTCTCCTTTTTATTTATTTATTTATTTATTGGAACGAATTCTGATTAGAAAATTTGTCACATCTGCACCCTGTGCTCTGTATAACATTTGTGAGGACAATATGCAGTGTCTCAGCTATTGCAAATGTGCTCCTAAAATGTTTTGAAACTCTCATATTGTTATCTCTTATTAAGAGTAATAAAAATTAAAATTAAAAACTACATCATGACTAATATAAAAAAAAGATCTGAAATTCTATCTTCACTTTGGTTCATATGGTTTTGCCAGCTTGTGACTGAGATTTTATTTTCTTGTGTATCTCTTTTTTTTTTGGTATTTTTGAGACAGGGTCTCATTATGCAGTTCAAGCTGGCCTTGAGCTCACTTTTGTAGCCCAGGCTGGTCTCGAACTCACACCGATCCTCCTGCCTCAGCCTCCCGAGTGCTGGGATTACAGGGGTGAGCCACCACGCCTGGCTTCTTGTGTATCCTCTTGAAACTGTTTCATGCGATCTACTTCTTTCCTGTATTACTCAATCTTGGAATCCATCATTTTTCTATTCTCTTCTAATTTTTCATCAATGTCTTCTTTAGTAGTACTGAAGTCTCTCATTATAGTTATCCTTTCTCTCTAGTTCAGAGATTATTTCTGTTCTGTTCTCCTCTCTACCTTTCTGTAGTTGTTCCCTTACTTCAGATACTATTAATTTAGAGAGGTCTTTTTTAACTTTAGAGGTTATTTCTGCCCTAGTTTCCTCTCTATGTTTTTGCAGTTGTTTTTCCACTTCAGAGTCTACTAATTCATGCATTTCTTTTACTTCACGTGCTATCTCTGATTTGAGTTGCTGTATACATTTCTGCACGTGTTTGTCTACCGCAGAAACTATTGATTCAGAGATTTCATCTGCGTAATTCCCATTTTCTTGTAAGGTAGTGTCTCCTGTATCTGTTATAGGTAGGCTTGGGAACTGAGATGGCATTTTGCTCCTTGTCTGTATCATTCTGTATAGCAGGGACTTTTGGTTCAAGGCTGCATACCCACAGGTTAGTCGTTCAGTCCAGGCTGCTGGGTTGGCTGAGCTGCTTGTAGGTGTAGGAGAGAGGTCTCATTCACCCAGTGGGCCTCGCTGCTGGCCAGACTAAGCTTGTGTCGGGCTGGAGGTCTAACTCATGTGGTGGACCTGGTGGTGGATAGGCTACGCTTGTGTCTGGCTGAAGGTCTGACTCATATGGCAGACCTAGCTGCTGGATAGTCTGCACTTGCAGTGGGCTGGAGGAGGTCTCATGTGGCTGGCCTGATGCTGGATAGGCTGTGCTCACAGTGGGTAGGAGGAGGTGTCAGGTGAGCTGGAGGAGGTCTCAGGCAGGCTGGAGGTCTCAGGCAGGCTGGAGGAGGTCTCATGTGGGCCCAGGACCAGGTTTTGATCCCTGGCACCACATGCTGTGCTGGCCCCACCCCTCGGCAAGCTGAGTTGGCCACTGAGACCAGGCATGGTGGCACACACCTATAATGCCAGTGCTGGGAAGGCTGAAACACAGGAGGATTGCTACAAATCTGGGCTGTATAGTAAGACCCTGTACCAAATGCATTAAACAACAAAACAAAACAAAACAAAAAACTACCTTAAATTGCTTAACTATGTAAACAATGTTTTCTTTCTTTTTAAGGTTGAGTAGTATCCTGCTATGTGTGCATACCGTATTTTGTCTATCTATTCATCTGTCCATGGACACTTGGGTTGCCTCCATGGGTTAGCTATTGTGAATAATGTCAATATGAACATGAGTGCACAACTATCATATTCTTACAAGGATACCAGCCCTATCACCTTAGAGCCCCAGCCTCAGGACATTATGGGACATTCATGAACTTCTCAAAGGCTCTATATCGAAATGTAGTTTGGTAGAGCTCCTGCATATGAATTTTGAATCCTGTTACAGACAACAGTCCATAACATTGGTGAAAATGTAGATTAGAGTCCTAATACTTTGCTAGTGGGAAAATAAGATGATACAGCAATTTTAAAAACAGTTTGAAAATTCTTCAGAATGTTAAGCACGAGTTATCATTTGCTCCAGAAATTTTGCTCCAAGGTACACATGCAGGAGAAATGAAAACAAGTATACACAAAAACTTGAGTGTGAGTGTCCATTGCAATACTAATCATAATAGCAAAGAAATAGAAATAACCAATTTCATCAACTAATGAATGGGTAAAAATGTAGTATATTTATACAGTGGACTATTATCCAGCACTAAAAGGCAGTGGAGTACTGAGACATGCTGCAGTGAAGATGAACCTTGAAATAATTTTGCTAAGTCAAAGAAGCCAGTTATAAAGGACCACATATTTGTCTTAGTTATTTTTCTCTCATTGCTGGGACAAATACTCGACACCCAAAGTGAAGGAAGGAAAGGTTTATTAGCTCACAGTTAGTGGAGGCTTCAGTCCATATTCGGCTGGCCCAAGGCCGAGTGGAACAGATGAGCAGAGAGCATCCAGTTCATGGCAGTGGAACAACAAGAATCACGACAGAGGCAATTGACCAACCAGGGCAGCAGACAGCAACAGCTTGAGTCTGTGTCTTTGTCTTTTGTTAAATCACATCAGGTTCTCTGCCTTAACTTATCCACTTCAGGTCACACCTATAATTCCCAGCAGTACTCAGACCATAATCTCATCAGTACTAAAACACACATCTCAGTGGATCATGGATCAAGTCTCAAACACTAGAAGTCCCCACTCCATGATTGCATGAGGCTTTGGGGGGACAACTAGACATAAACCCTAACACTGTTGCTCCATGTGCAAGCTGTTTCTAAGACTTCACTACTATGAATTGCACTGCTATAAACATGGGCATGTAATGTGATATGTTTCACTGTTTTGGAAAATACATATAAAAGGAAATACTTGGGTCACATAGAATTTCTAGTATTAGTATTTTGACAAATCTCCATAATGATTTCTTTCTTTTTTTTTTTTTTTTAATTTTTTATTTATTTATTTATTTTCTTGTTTCAGAACCTTTGTTTATTCACTCATTTTTATGGCCGGCTCAGCCCGCCCTGAGGGCAGGGCTGGCGCAGCATGTGGTGCCGGGGATCGAACCGCAGTCCCTGAAGCTGCCCAAGCTTTCCCAAGCAGGTGCTTTAGACCACTGAGCCATCCCGCCAGGCCCCTCCATAATGATTTCTGTAGTGGTTGCACTAGTTTCTGTTCCCACCGACATGAGAAAGGACTCCTTTTGCACCATGACTACACCAGCATTTGTTCTTTGATTTTTTATTTATTTATTTATTTATTTTTTGAGACAGTGTCTCGCTATGCAATTCAGGCTGGCCTTGAGCTCACTTTTGTAGCCCAGGCTGGTCTTGAACTCACACGGATCCTCCTGCCTCAGCCTCCCGAGTGCTGGGATTACAGGAGTGCGCCACCACACCTGGCTATTCTTTGATTTCTTGATGATGGACATTCTCTCAGGGTAAGACAGAACCTCAGAGCTACTTTAATTTGTTTTTGTCTAGTGGCCGGCAATGATAAACATTTCAAATGCTTAGTAGCCATTGAACTTCTATGAAATATCTATTAATTTTCCTTGCGCATTTTTTGATTGGGTCTTTTATTTTGAGGGAGGTCTAATTTCTTAAGTTCTCAAGATATTAGTCCTTTGAGGACTAGCTGACAATTTTCCCTCCATTTTGTAGGTTTTATCCTCACTCTGTTGATTCTTTTGCTGTGCAGAAACTTTTAAATTTGATGTGATCCCATTTATTGATTCCCAGTCCTATTCCTGTGCAATTGGGGTTCTGTTCAGAAAGGCCTACCCTATCCATAGATTTTTATGCATTTTATCTCCCAGAAAGTTAGGTGTTTCTATTTGAACATTTAGTTCTTTGATCCACTTTGATATTAGTTTAGTACTTGGTGCAAAATATGCATCTAGCTTCAATTTTGTGCACTTGAATAGCCAATTTTCCCAGCAAAGAGGCTACCTCTCTTCCAGGGTGTGTGCTTGTTCCCAAACAGTTGCATGGTGTGGGGGTGGTTCCTGCATTCTTTATTCTCATCCACTAATCTTGATGTTTATCTTTGTGCCAGAATCACGCTGTTTTTATGATAGTAGCTTTGCGTAGATCTGCAAGTCTGGGATTGTATTACCTTCTCTTTTGTTCTTGTTACCCAGGATTGCTTTCACTTTTCTCAGTCGCTTTTGGGTCCATATGAATTTTAGGATTGTTTTCTCCAGCTCTGTGAAGCATGATATTAATTGGGATTGCATTAAATCTGATCCAAAATTACATTGGTATTTTGATTTACAAACTTAATTTGTTTTACAATTTTGGGGAAGATGGCTGAAATTATGATTGTGTGGGAAAGATGGCTATGGTCATGTCTGCCACATAATAGAAGCAAAATTAACTGAATGCTTTTGTTTACGAACAGAAGTGTCTGTGCACTGAGGCATCGCTGCATATCAGTTTTGGAATTGTGGCCATTTTGACTATATTGGTTTTGCTTATCCAGGAATGGGATATAACTTTCCATTTTCTTTTTTTAATTAGAAAATTTTAAAGAGACTAAAAATAATTTAAAAATTACAAACAATACAGAATTTCACTAAACAAGATAATAACTAATGCAATGGCTCTTTTGGGCCCTCCTTTCCAAGATGATGAGAAAAAGAAGGAACAACGGTCGTGCCAAAAAGGGCTGCGGTCACGTGCAACCTATTCGCTGCACAAACTGCGCCTGGTGTGTACCCAAGGATAAGGCCATTAAGAAGTTTGTCATTCGTGGGGCTGGGGAGATAGCTCCGAGGCACAAGTGCCTGCTGGGCAAGTGCAAGGTCGTGAGTTCGAACCCTGGTCCCACAAAAAAAAAAAAAAAAGAAGTTTGTCATTCGAAACATAGTGGAGGTCGCCACGGTCAGGGACATTTCCGAAGCAAGTGTCTTTGATGGTTATGTGCTTCCCAAGCTGTATGTGAAGCTGCATTACTGTGTCGGTTGTGCCATTCACAGCAAAGTGGTCAGAAATGGATCTCGTGAAGCCCGCAAGGACCGAACACCCCCTCCCCCACCAATTTAGACCTGCTGTTGCTGCTCCGCGACCTCCAGCAAAGCCTATGTAAGGACCTGGTTTGTCCTAGAATTCAGAAATGAAGTTAGGTTCTGTTCATGGAAAAAAAAAAAACCCTAATGCAATGGTTATTATACTGCAGATTGTTGTCTCAGATTATTAGATATAAAAATGCAAAATTAGTCAAAAAATGTGAAAGAAAAAGATGCATTGAGGGGTTCAAAAAAGAAAAAGACACATTAATTGTTCCTTTTAATAGATCAGAAGAAATCAGTTGTACAATTATCACAGCTATCTCCTCCTTCTTTCTTTTGTCCTTACTGACCTCTTTGATCTCCTCTTTCAGAGTGCTGTAGTTTTTTTTTTTTTTTTTTTTTTTTTGTAGAGGTCTTTCATTTCCTACACGTTTAATTATTCTTCGTGCTATCATGAATAGTATTTTTTTCCTAATTTCTTTCTAGTGGGTTATTAGTGTACAAAAACACTATTGATTTTTGTGTGTTGATTTTGTATCCTGCTCCATTAGTGAATTTTGACATTAATTCTAAAAGCCATTTGATGGGGTTTTTTGGATCTTCTGTGTACATGATCACATCATCTACAAATAATGATAACCTTACTTCTTCTTTTCCTATTGATATGCCTTTTATTTCTTTCTCTTCCCTAGTTGCTTTTGCTGATGTTTCAAGTTCTGTGTTCTTCAGAAGTGGTTTTGGTGGACATGCTTGCTTTATTTCTAATTTTAGAAGAAATTTTTTTGGGTTTTCTCCATTTAAAGTGATATTGGCAGCAGGTTTGCCATAAATGGTGTTTATGGTCCCACTGAGAAAAATTCCTGTTCTCTCTCCTTTCTGAAGATAAGACTGAAGTCTTCTTATCGTGAAAATGTTGGATTTTTCAAATGTTTTTCTGCATCTGTTGAGATGATTGTGTGATTTCTATGCTTGCTTCTGCTTATATGTTGTACTACATTTATTAATTTGCATATGGCAAAGCATTCTTGCATCCCTGGGTCAAAGCTATATATATGGTCATGATATATGATTTATTTATTTATATTTATTTATTTGTTGGATACAGGGTCTCACTATGCAGTTCAGACTCATAGTGATTCTCCTGTCTCAGTTTCCCCCACAGTGGGATTATAGGCATGAGCAAACACTCCCAGTTTTGGGGCAGGTTGCTTTTTTCTTTTTTCTTTTTTTGGTGGCATCAGGGATTGAACTCAGGAACTTGTGTTTGCCACGCAAGCACTTATTCCACTGAGGTATCTCCCTGGCCCCCCAGTTTTGGGGTGGCAAGGCATGCAGTACCGAGGATCAAGCTCAGTTCCTTGCACTTGCCAAGCAGGCTCTTAGACCACTAAGCTATCTCCCCAACTCGATATATGCTTGCTTTGATGATTTGTTGTATTCTGTTTGCATATTATTGAGGATTTTTGCGTCTATATTCATTAGAGTGATTGATCTGTAGTTTTCTGTTTCGGTTGGATCTTTGTCTAGTATGGAGTCATAGTAATGGTAACTTGCAGAAGTAAATTTAGGAGTATCCTTTCCCTTTCAATTTCATTAGAAAACTGAGGAATATCGGTGTTAGAACTTCCCTGAAGTTTTTGTACATTTCACCACTGAATCTATCTGAACCTGAGCTTTTCTTAGTTGGTAGGGGTTTTATTATTATTATTATTGCTTCAATTTCATTATCTGTTATTGAGATATCCATGGTTTTTAAATCTTGGTTCAGTGTTGGTAATTCATATGTATCTAGGAATCTATCAGTTTCTTCTGTTTTTTTAAAAAATTTATTTTATTTTTTTTTCTTGTTTCAGAACTTTTGTTTGTTTGTTCATTTATTTTTATGGCTGGCTCAGCCTGCCCTGAGGGCAGGGCTGGTGCAGCATGTGGTGCCAGGGATCGAACCGTGGTCCCTGCAGCCACCCAAGCTCTCCTAAGCAGGTGCTTTAGACCACTAAGCCATCCTGCTTCTGAATTTTCCAATTTATTGGTATATAGATTTGAAAGTAATTGTTCATAATCTTTTTTATTTGGTCCATTGGAATTTTACCTGTTTAATTTCTAATTGTATGATTTAGGTCTTTTCTATCTTTTTTTTAGTTAGATTGGCTAAGGGTCTGTCTAATTTATTTACTCTTTTGAAGAATAAATTATATAATTCATTAATTCTTTAGGGGGGCTGTAATTTCATTAATTCCTTCTCTGATCTTTGTAATGTCCTTCTTTGTCCTGACTTTGTGTTTAGATTATTCTTATAATGTAAAGATTATAAGAAATTGGAGATTCATTTTTATATTATTTATTTGAATTCATTCTGTTTCTGTGATGAGGATATTCACAGCCCATGGGAAGTTCACGTGGGCATAAGCCTCCCTCCTAGGAGCACTTTCACTGTGTCCCATCAATTCAGGCTTATGGATTAGTTCTAGAAACTGGCTTATTTCTTCCTTGACTTTTTTTTTTTTTTTAATTTATTTATTTTTATGGCCGGCTCAGCCTCAGGACTGGCGCAACATGTGGTGCTGGGGTGAACCGTGGTCCCTGCAGCCGCCTGCAGGTGCTTTAGACCACTGAGCCATCCTGTTGGGCCCCTTCCTTGACTTTTTTCTATAACTTTTTTTCATTTGAGAGTGTAATATTTTGTCTCCATTCATTTGCATAACTTGTGTGCTTTCTTATTGATTTCTAATTTCATTGTGCTATAATCTCTTAATAGACAGGGTACAATTTCAATTTTTTTAAAATGTACTTAAACTTGCTTTATGGGCTAGTATGTAGTCTATTTTGGCGAGACACCCATGTACTTCTGAAAAGAAAGAATATTCTGTTGTCATTAGGTGTAACATTCTTAGACACCTATTAAGTCCATTTGTTCGCAGGTTTTATTCAACCCTGATATTTCTTGGTTGCTATTTTTTGGCTAGTTGTTCTATTTGTGATAGTGGGATCTTGCATCCTCCACTATGATTGGTCTTTTATGACAATAGTATTTGTTTTATAAATTTGAGTATGCCAGTGTTTGATGAATATGTTTTTTTCAATTTTTTTAATTGTTTAAATTTAACAATGGTTATATTACATATTTTCATCATCAGATCAGTTTAGATTAATACATATAGGTATATAAGATTGATCAAACAATTAAACATTAACCTTTCTAAATCCACATTACTTTTTTTTTTTTT
>PVJA010053852.1:2500-11815 GCA_004027025.1 Myocastor coypus
TTCATAAAATGGGATATTACTTAGCTATAAAGAATGATAACCTAAAAGACTTCATATATAAGTGTATGTATCTTGAACATATACTCCTAAGTGAAATAAACCTGACCTGCATATGCAAATATCATATAGTCTCCCTAGTGTAAGAACTCAAAGGAAGAAAATAAATAAATAAATAAATAAATAAATTTTGGGGGTTATCAGGAATCAAACTCAGGACTTTGTGTTTTCTGCATCCTCATTCCATATATATATATATATATATATATATATATATATATATATATATAATTTTTTTAGAGGAGTGACTTAAATACAAAATGCATTTGGAAGAACCAAAAAACTAAGGTTTATTGAAAGTGTTAATGTTTAGTTGTTTGACCAATCTTACATACCTATATCTATTAATCTAAACAGATTTGATGATGAAAATATGTAATACAACCATTGTTAAATTTTTGTTCCTATTTTGAAATTCTGTACTATATATACTCTTGCTTTTTACTTTTTCTATCTTTGTTTCTGCTTTTACTCTTTAAAATAAAATTTTAAATATTAAAAAAACCCATAACAGAGCTGAAGGAAGAACTGTATGCTGCTTGTAAATTGCATCCAGAAGAATGCGTGCTGAGATAACAGAGCTCACAACACCCACTGCAGCAGAGCCCAAGACCCCGAGCTTCCTCCTCACAGGAGGCCCATTCAGTGTGCAAAAAGAATGAAGCAGTGGGCTGGGGCCCAGTCAGGCAGTGAAGACAAAAAGCAATGGCAAAGCTGGGGCAAGGCCAGAGTCCACTCCCAGGGCTATGGGCTGAGTGTGGCGCTCATGCCAGAGCTATAAGCAGAATCTAAACCCGGGCCCAGGCCAGAGTCAGAGGCAGGCTGGGGCCCTACAACAAGGCAAGCAGCTGCCTGGGCCAGAGACTACAGCAGACAGACTGGCTTCTGCTGCGTGCATGGTCTGGAGAGACTTCAGAGACTGCGAGGACCCAGAACTGACAAGGCTCTAAGAAAAGCTGAGCATGAAGAAGTCGCTGGCTGATGGTGGGGGCAGCAGCAATAGTGAACAGTTGGGACAGAAAAGGAGCTCAAGCGAGGCTACTGAGACCGCAAAACTGGCTGTCAGTGGGAACCAGGAGGCAGAGGGAGAGATGGGAGGAAGGCCAAGGCCGGGTGAAGGAGGAGCTGCTGTGCAGCTATGGGAGGCACCAAGGGGCACAGGAGAGGGCAGGGAGTCTGGGCCATAAAGAAGCCAAGGCCCCAGCGGGCTGGGGACAGCCAGGTGACAGGCTGTCAAACCTTGGAAAACAGTTCCACCCATCAGCAGTTCCAAAAGGAGAAGGCTCTCCAGTGGAGTGAGGGTTCCAGGGCAGGGCAAGAGATTCACAGGACTGCTTGGCCTTTGTGCACAGACACTATGCAGGGGTCTGATTTTGATGAGGAGCCACGGAGGCCTTCTGTGGAACTTGCTGTCCACTAGATGCCTCCCAAATGTGAATCCCATGCTCATGTTGATGGCCACTGAGACAGTAGTGATTTAGGACAAAGCTGTTAAGTTCCTGGGTAGGCAGCCTACAGAGGTGACTCTGAGGGATGCATCAGCAAAGTGACACCTACACACATGACGCTGGGTATAGGGTATCTGCTGCCTCGAGGCTACACTGTACATATCTCCCCAGTGCCTGAGTGTGTCCCATTGTGGATATTCTCCAGGGGCAGAGGTTGCAAGAATAGATCACTTTCATGTGGGGCACATGCTGCACACCTGAAGACTCCACCAGACTGCCAGAAGCAATCTGAAAATCCACTTCCTGAGACCATGGATTAATAGCATCTTCAGACTTTTCAACACTGCTTACAACTGCTGTCTTGAGAAAGAAGTGATTTTTATTTTTATTTTTTTAAATTATTTATTTATTTATTTATTTTTTACTTTTGTTTGTTTATTTATTTACTTTCATGGCCGGCTCAGCCTGCCCTGATGGCAGGGCTGACGCAGCATGTGGTGCCGGGGATCGAACCGAGGTCCCTGCAGCAGCCCAAGCTTTCCTAAGCAGGCGCTTTAGACCACTGAGCCATTCCACCGGGCCCCAAGAAGTGATTTTTAAATAAAAATGCACCTGTCGTGTCTAGAATCCCACACAAACATGCAGACAGTAGTGAGCTGATAAGTCTCAGCTTGCAAGACTTGAGAGGAACATCAATAAACATAATGCATCTACACAAAAGCGGTAGCCAAGCCAGCCAGCTGTGGAGGCACACACCTGCAGTCCCAGCACACTGGGAGGCTGAGGCTGGTTTGGTGCAAGTTCAAGGCCATCCTGGAAAATTTAGTGATTTAGTAACCTGAGTCAAAATAAAAAATAAAAAGAGACCTGGAGGAATAGCTCAGAGAAAAGGTTCTGCAGTCATTCCCCAGTTCTGGCTGAGGAAAAAGAAAAGCACCAGTGGACTTCAGCTGCATCGCTGCAGAGCAGATGACAAGGAAGCCCAGGGGAAAGGGCCCAGGTCTTGGGCACCCTGGCCATTGAAGCCATCTGTGCTGCCTGGGGGCTGGGAGGTGCAGGCTGGGCTCCAGAGCACCAAGGCCCAGCTTTGCCACCGGGAGGCAGAGCAATGAGAGGCTGGTGATGAGGTAGTGAATGCTAAGCAGGAGGCAGGCATCCAGGAACAGCGCAGCAAGAGGAGCAGGGAAATCTCCAGGTGTGTGTGGGCCTCAGTTCAGGGGCAGAGTTCAGGGCCTGTGCACACAAAGTGCATGCTTTCCCATGGCATTCTTTCCTTGGGAATCTTCATGACTTTGTGCCAAGAGGCGGTGGGGCCAATGCCCAGATCCCAGCTTCTCCAGTCGCCAGCTTTGAAGGACCAGGGGTTTCTTTATGCTTTCCACCTGGGTAGTGATTGCCCCTCCACAGGGGCTTCCAATTGACTGGCCTGGGAGGAGGTACTTGGTGGCTCCACCACAAATAACACTTAGGGCGGCGGTGGTGAGCCTATGGCTCGCGTGCTGCAGTGGCCTGTTCACACCATTGTTTTGGTCATTTTTTGGGAGGGGTGATCGGGGTAAGCTCACGACCTTGCACTTGCCCGGCAGGCACTTGTGCCATGGAGCTATCTTCCCAGCCCCTGTGTGCACCACTGAAAGCTACAAAAAGCTTAGTCCCTGTCTAAATTTTGAATAACTGCTGCTCTATGGCGCCGGCTTGTGGCCTATAAGTGCACTCAAGTCCCCCAAATTGGCCTTAGTATAAAGCCCAGTAGCTAAGGAGTACTTGGCAGACTCCTGAGCTGGCATCCTTTGACTGGGCCTTCTCTTTGAGGGGCATTAGGTCCAGGGAGGTTAAACAGAATGTTTAAATCACACTGTAAGGTGGGAGGCCAGGACTCAGTACCAGACCAGGTTCCTAAAGGTGACAGCCATTCTCCCTAACCACCCCTCCCCTGAGTCTGAATGATCTCAGGATTTAGTACATGTAGGTCAGGTCCTGCATACTACCCGCTTCAAGTCCATCTGGTGCAAAGCTCACATCTTTGAAGTCTTAGGCGAGTATGGCCACGCCTATTCATTTCTGTACAGAACACAGCAGCCTGAGAATCACAGGGAACTGAGGGGCTGTGCCACTCACCCCGATACCATCAAGCAGAGACTTAACAGACATCCACAGTGCTTCATCAAAAAATAGGACACAGTTTTCATAGGACTACATGGTACTTTCTTGAAAGTGCCTTATGGTTTAGGCCATAAAGCATGTCTATATCAGTTCAAAGGCACTGAGAGAATCCCTGGAATACTCTCAGACCATAGTGATATAAAAGCAAAAATCACCAGCCAACAAAGGCACAGAAATTAGGCAAGCACATGTAGATTAAAAACAATACAAGGGACTGGGGAGATAGCTCCGTGGCACGAGTGTCTGCCTGGCAAGTGCAAGGTCATGAGTTTGAACCCCAGTCCCACCCCCACAAAACAAACAAACATATAAAAAACCCTTGTTTTTTTATTTTTAAATTTTTATTCATTTTAATGAGAAAAACGATAAAATAGCAATGAAACAGTTTTAAAACTAGTAGGGTGGTTATAACAATTAATACAATGCATACTGTTTTCTTCATAGTAGTTATTCAGAGGACAAGATGGAGACCTGATATCTTGTTTAAACAATATTAGTACAACTTTTATTCTTAATGAACTAAGAGAAAGTAGCTGTATATCTATCTTAACTCTCTTGTGTATACATATCTTTTTTTTCTTATTTTTTTCACTTTAAAGTTTCTAATACTAGCAGAAAATATCATACCACATCTTGTAAGTAGATTGTAAGTCAAAGATACAGTATAAATCATAAAAAATTATAATTAAACATTATTCAGAAAATTAAATATATATTTTTATTTTTAATAATTAATTAAAAATTAAATTAAGTATTTCAAAACAATATTCCAAACTTCAGATCAAACTGTAAGTCCAACTTAGAGGCCAGAATGTTGGGTATCATATGTAAGAATCTATAATCAGGGGCTGGGGAGATAGCTCCAAGGCACAAGTGCCTGCTGGGCAAGTGCAAGGTCATGAGTTCAAACCCTGGTCCCACAAAAAAAAAAAAAAAAAAAAAAGAATCTGTAATCAATTTGGAGTACTTGCATAGTATTTGAATAGGCGAATATACACAAAAATACTAAGAAAAAATTTCCATGGTATAAAGAATTGCTAAGAATAAAATAAAACATAAATACTGGAATGACAAATATATGACCAGAACTTCTAACAGTTTGAGAATAGGCTGTCGCATGAAGTTCTAGTATGCTATGTACATGGACAGTGTCAATAACGCTTACTAGTAGTCAGTTGTCATTTGTAGGACTGAGATACTGCTGTTTCCTTGTTACCCACCCTGTAGACCAGGCAGAATCATGACCCTTAGGGTTCAGGAGAAGTCCATTTGTAAAATATGATGATGGAAATATTTTGCTGCTGTATACAACAGAATAGTTGAAAGACTGCTGTTGTATACCTCTTTTTCTCTTGTGTTTAATTGTTTGCCCTATTTGGTGGGTTCTTTCCATTATCCTTCATGGAGTTGTGGTCATTTTGATCTCTCTCTAGAATATCTTTTAGTAAACTGTGCAGGGTTGGCTTTGTCATCATGAATTTCTTTAGTTGTTCTTTGCCCTCGAAGTATTTCACTTCTCCATTGAACTTGAAAGAGAGTTTTGCAGGGTATGTAAGTATGGGTTGGAATTTGTTTTCTTATAAGACTTTTAGTACTTTGCTCCATGCTCTTCTTGATTTGATGGTTTGTTTGGAGAAATCTGCCATTATTCAGGTGTGTTTTCCTTTAAATGTGAGCTATTTCTTTTCTCTAGCAGCTTTTGTCCGCATAGAAGAATGTTATTGACTTCTGTGTATTGACTTTGTACCCTGCTATGCTATTGAATTTGGGTATTAATTCCAGTAGCTTCTTGGTGGATTTCTTTGAGTCTTCTAAGTAGATTATCATGTTATCTGCAAATAGTGATAGTTTAACTTCTTCTTTATCTATTTTTATTCCTTTTTTCTCTCTCTTTTGTCTAACAGCTGTAGCTAATGATTCCAGAACTGCATTGAATAGGAGTGGCAATAGGGGACATCCTTGTCTTGTATCAGATCTCAGAGTAAAAGACTTCAGCTTTTCCCCATTTAGAATTAGATTTCTTATACTATGGACATTATATGATATTTTCAAATGTAGGTCTGGTTTATTTCACTTATGAGCATATGCTCAATATACATTCATTTATATATGAAGTCTTCCAGTTTATCATTCTTTATAGCTGAGTAATATTCCATTGTATAAAAATACCACATCTTTTTTAACCATTCTTCAAATGATGGGCATTTTGGTTGTTCCAAGATTTGGCTATTACAAATTGGGCTGCTATAAACATAGGTGCACAGATATCACTATGGCATGATGTTTTCAGTTCTTCTGGGAAAATTCCCAGTAGGGGGATTGCTGGATTGTACGGGATTTCCAGTTCTAGTGTTTTAAGGATCCTCCACACTGCTTTCTATAATGGTTGCACCAATCTGCATTCCCACCAGCAGTGGAGAAGGGTTCCTTTTTCTCCATAGCCTCTCCAGTGTTTGTTGCTGGTTGATTTCTTTATGGTAGCCATTCTTTCTGGGGTGAGATGATATCTAAGTGTTGTTTTAAATTGCATTTCATGGGTGGCTAGTGATGTGGAGCATTTCTTCATGTATTTATAGTCTTGCTGAATTTCTTTCTCTGAGAAGTGTGTGTTCATCTCAGATGCTCATTTTTGGATTGGGTCTTTGAATTTTGGAACCCTAATGGTTTTTATAGTTCTTTATAGATTCTAGATAGAAGAACTTTGTCTGAGTTCTTATTAGTTAAAATCTTTTTGAAATTTGTAGGTTGTCTTTTCACTCTGTTGAAATTTCTTTTGACGTGCAAAAACTTCTTAGCCGGAGGAGGTCCCATTTGTTGATGCTTTCAAGTGTTAAACATGCATTTTGATTTTTCTCCATGATTTTTTTCCCTACCCCAATGTCTTGAAGATTTTCTTCCATTCTCTCTTCCAGGAGATTTTAATATTAGTCTTAATATTTAGGTCTTTAATCCGTTTCGACTTTAGTTTAGTGCATGGTGATAGACTAGGGTCAAGTTTTAGTTTTCGGCATGTAGAGAGCCAATTTTTCCAGCACCATTGGTTAAAGGGGCTATGTTTCTTACAGTAAGTGTGTTTGGCTCCTTTGTCAAGATAAGGTGGCTGAGTGTGTTTGTATCTGCTTCTGCATTTTCTGATCTATTCCACTGATCCTCAGGTTTATTTATTTGCCAGTACTATGCTGATTTTATTACTATAGCTTTATAGTATAACTTTAGGTCAGGAACTGCAATGCCTCCTGCCTTACCTTTGTTACCCAGAACTGCCTTTGCAATTCTGGGTCTTCTTTGGCTCCAAATAAATTTTAGGAGTGATTTCTCCAGGTCTGTGAAGTATGTTGATGGTATTGGACAGGAATTGCATTAAATATATATAACAATTTAGGGAGTATGTCCATCTTAACAATGTTGGTTCTTCCTATTCAGGAGCAGGGAATATCTTTCCATTTTCTGAGATCTTCTAGGATCTCTTTTTGCAGAGTACTATAGTTTTCATTGAAAGGATCTTTTACTTCCTTAGTTAGGGTAATTCCTAAGTATTTCATTTTCTTTGGTGCTATCATAAAAGGTACTGCTTCTCTAATTTCTCTTTCAGTGTGTTTGTTATCTGTGTAGAGGAATGCTATTGACTTTTGTGTGTTGACTTTGTAACCTGCTATGCTACTAAATTTGTGTATTAATTCCAGTAGCTTCTTGTTGAAGTTTTTTGGGTCTTCCAAGTAGATTATCATGTCATCTGCAAATAGTGATAGTTTTACTTCTTCTTTGCCTAGTCTATTTCCCTTTATTTCTCTTTCTTGTCTAATGGCTGTAACTAATGATTCTAGAACTATATTGAATAGGAGTGGTGATAGGGGACATCCTTGTCTTGTACCAAATTTGAGAGTAAAAGAGTTCAGTTTTTCCTCATTTAGAATTATGCTAGCTGTTGGATTGTTGTAGACAGATTTTATCAGGTTGAGGTAGAGGCCTTCTATTCCAATATTTTTGTAGGACTTTGAACATGAATGAGTGTTGGACTTCATCAAAAGCCTTTTCTGCATCATTTGGGATGATCATGAGATTTTTGGTTTTGGCTCTATTGATATAGTGTATTGCTTTTATAGATTTATGTATATTGAACCATCCTTGCATCCCTGGAATGAATCCTACCTGGTCATGGTGTATAATCTTCTTGATGATTTGTTGTATTCTAGTGGCAAGGATTTTACTGAGAATTTTTGCATCTATGTTGATGAAGGAAATTGGCATGTAGTTTTCTTTTTTAGTTACATCTCTTTCTGGTTTTGGTATTAGTGTAATACTTGCCTCTAGGAATGATTTTGGAAAGATTTCTTCCTTTTCAATTTCATTGAAGAGTTTGAGGAGTATTGGGGTTATGACTTCTTTAAATTTCTTGTAGAATTCAGTGATGAATCCATCAGGTCCCAGTCTTTTCTTTGTTGGTAGGCTTTTTTATTACATTTTGTATTTCATTGGCTGTTATTGGGTTATTGAGAGTTCTAATATCTTCTTGATTCAGTGTTGGTAATTTATACTTTTCTAAGAATCTGTCCATTTCATCTGTGTCTTCAATTCTGTGAAAGTAAAGATTCTCAAAGTAGCTATTTATGGTCCTCTGTATCTCTGCCGGGTCTGTAATAATTTGACCCTTTTCATTCCTTATTATTTGAATTTAAGTCCTTTCTTTCCTCTTTTTGATGAGGTTAGCTAGGGGCTTATCAATCTTATTTAATCTTCAAAGAACCAGCTTTTGGATTCATTAATTCTTTGTATTGTTTTCTTTGTCTCAATTGAATTAATTTCTGCTCTAATCTTTATAATTTCCTCCCACCCTTGGGCTTTGGATTTTGTTTGCTCTTCCATTTCTAGTTGGTTTTAGTGCTGCATAAGATTGTTTATTTGTTCCCGTTCTATTTTCTTAATGTGTGAGTTCAGAGCTATAAATTTCCCGCTAAGAACTGCTTTTATTGCATCCCACAAATTCTGGTAGGTTGTGTTTGAATTTTCATTAAATTGTAGATACTGTTTAATTTCATCTGTAACCCACTGGTTGTTGAGAAGAGTGCTGTTTAATTTCCATGTAATTCTCAAGTATCTATGGTTTCTTTTGTCATTTATTTCCAGTTTGATTGCACTGTGGTCAGATAATATGCATGGGATAATTTCTGTTTTCTTGCATCTACTTAAGCATGATCTATGGACTAATATGTGATCTATTTTAGAAAATGTCCATGTGTAGCTGAAAAAAATCTGTATTTTGAAGTGGTTGGGTGGAACACTCTGTGTATGTCCACTAAGTCCAGTTGTTCCAAGTTCTGGTTCAGTTCTGCTACTTCTTTGCTAATTTTTTGTCTGCTTGACCTACCTTTTTCAGATAAGGGGGTATTGAGGTCTCCTGTTGAGATTGTGGTATTGGATATGAGATTTTTCAGGTCCATTAAGGTTTATTTTATATAACTTGCTGCTCCCATGTTGGGTGTATACATATTTATGAGTGTTACCTCTTCATTATGAATTTTTCCCCTAACCAATATGTAGTGGCCTTCTTTATTTCGTTTGATCAGTCTTGGTTTGAAGTTTAGACTGTCTGCAAAGAGGATTGCTACCCCTGCTTTTTTTTTTTTTTTTTTTTTTTTTTTTTTTTTTT
>PVJA010053853.1:0-11826 GCA_004027025.1 Myocastor coypus
GAAAAAAAAAAAAAAAAAAAAAAGAAATCTTAAGGACATAGGAGTAGGTAGAGAGCTGATGAACAAAAATCAAACCGCATGGAAAATATTTCAAAAAATGTACAATTGGGATGTCATCTTTTTGAAAATTTTCTGCACATCAAAAGAAACCACCAATAGAGTAAAAAAAAAAAAAAATTCACAAATCGGTTTAAAAAAAGTTATAGTGGACTATCCTTCAGACAAATGACTCCTATCTAGAACATATAAAGAAATCTTTTGAAATTAGGCATCCAAAATTAAAAGACCCAATCAAAAAATGTGCATCTGCGATTAATATACACTTTTCAAACCAAGGTCAGTGAGGACTCAGGACCTAAGAGAAGCTGTTCTGTAACATCCTATAACTCAGTGGTGTCACAAATTTTCTGTATAAGGAGATTATAAGACCACAGAAGAAAGGGACTGATGATGTATAGTGTGCTAAGGAGAGTCACCTAGAGAGAAAACATTCTCTCAGGCTTTCACAGAGAGCAAATTGGTCAAGCAATGGCCATGGCTCACCCACAGGGCTGACACTGTCAAGAGATCTACAAACAGCTGTATATAGGGTAAATCCTGAGGGGACTTAAATGATCTTGTCAGATAAAAAAGCTACATTTTTGTTAGATAGATTTGCTTTACCTTGGTCTTAACCATCCAGCAGAAAAGTCTAACCATGAGGTATAAAAAAGTAAAGTCATATGAATATACTGAGCTGTAAAAGGCTCGTCAACAGCTTCTGACATTGCCAGTTGTGCTAATAACCCACTACTATTACGGACTATTGGGCTATACATACAGCTGCTTCCTCTTAGTTCAATGAGAAGAAATATTTATACTACTAGTGTTTATACAAGATATCAAGTTTGCATCTTATACTCTGAACAAATAATACAAAGATAACAATATATAATGTATTAATTATTGGAACTGTCCTACTAACTTGTGAAACTATCTCATTGCTATTTTTTCACTAAAATTAATAAAATAAAAAAGAAATGTATAGTTACAAACTTATCTACAGGATAAAAAGGATAATTATCGTCCAGCATGGGCAGTACTATTAAAAGTATACTCTGATTTAAAAAAAATATAAAAAGAAATGTAAATGGAAAGTAAATATACAAAAAGGAGTTCAATATCATTGGTCACTTGAGAAAAGCAATTTAAAGTAACACTGAGTGGCTGGGGAAATACAGATTTATGTATGTAAGCAGGATAGTTCTGACAACTGTACAGTGTATTTCATCTGGTCTATGAAAAGGAGCAGTTAATACTTAATTTGTTCTGTCCCATTTTTTCAATTCTTTGACCGTTTTCCTTTCTTAATTTCTTTCATATTTTATTTCTTCTTCCAGTCTTACATGCATATATCTAGTAAGGTGAACAAGTAGCTGGAAGACAACACTATGAATTATAAGAAGTACTGTGAAATTTATATTGCTCAGTTAAGTGAAATTCAGTGGCACTTGTAAATTTTCTGTTTTCATACTATTTTGTACTCTCTTTAAAAATAATGTTTTAAAAACATTCAGGCTGATAATGTTTGTTCTTTTTGTGTTTATTTTTGCATTGTCATTCAGTGCATTATTTAAACATCTTCTGGATTTACTTTGACTTATCTACTTTTTGTGTATATTTCTTCATGTAGTTTTTTTTTAATCCATCATGCTTCAGGTGTTAGATAAACACAAAGCACTACATTGCATTTACATTTTACCAATATGAGAGAAGTACAAAAATTTCCCCACTGTGCCCCATTACAACACCCAGTCTTAAATAAGTCATCTGTACACATTGGTAAGCACATTACACAGTGCTGTAATTTTTGTTTCAGCTTTTAATTATACTTTTCAAAATTAGCATAATATATGTCATATATATATAATATATATATATGATATATATATATATAATATATATATGATATATATATATATGATATATATATATATATTATATATATATTATATATATATATATATATATATATATATATTTTCTTCCCTGATGTTTCAAAATTCATTTTGCTGTCATTTATTTTCTATGTAGACAACTTTCTTTTTTTTTTTTTGTGGTGCCAGGGATTGAACTCAGGAGCTTGTGCTTGCCAGACAAGCACTTATTCTACTGAGCTATCTCCCCAGCCCAATGTACAAAACTTTCTTTAGCCATTCTTTTTTGTAGGAAGCCCTGGGTCCAATTCTGTTTCTTTGTTTTTTAACTTATTTAGTTTTTTAGTTGCTCTTCATCTGAGAATCTTAATTTTTTTTTTTTTTTTTATTTCTGAAGGACATTGTTACTACAAATAAAATTCTAAGTTAAGGTTTCTTTACCTGCAGAAAAGTTATTGTGCCATTTCCTTCTAGTCTCTATTAATTTCTGTTATAAAATCTAATATTTGAACTACTTTTATACAAAATAAAATATTGTTTCTTTCTTGCAACTCTCAATAATTTCTCTTTTTAGATTTCAGAGATAGACTGTAATATGTATTGGCACGGGTTTCTTAAAATTTGTTTTAGTTGAGGCTAATGCAAGTTGTGCTTTCTTGGCTTGCTTTTGTTGTTGTTGTTTGCTTATTTTTTTAGCTACTTTTTGTTTGTATTTTAGGTGGGGTTGGGAGACAGACAGGACCTCCCTAGGTTCTAGGCTGACCCCAAACTCTCTGTCCTTTCGTCTTAGCCTCCCAGCATGCTAAGATTACAGGTATGTCTATCACTCTCAATTAAAAGTCAGTTTTTAACACCATACTTGCCAAATTTGGGTATTTTCTCTTAGTTATCAGTTCTTGAAACACTTTTTCAGCTCCACCCCCTTTCTCTTCTGTTTGATTCTGAAGACTCAAGCAATGAATCTTTTGTTATGATGATGCAACTTGCTGAAACTTTGTATGTTTTAATGTCTATTGTTCCTGGTACTTTTAGACTGGGTGATCTCATTTGTATATATATTATTCAAGTTCACTGATATTTCCTTCTATTTCTCAATTTTCCTGTTGAGGTGCTCTACTGAGTTTTCTATTCTGGCTGTTGTATATTTCTATGATAGTATCTTCTGTATTTGGTTTGGGTGGGCAGGTTTGCATCCTACTCCTTGTTGTTATCGTTTTGTCTGGAAGCGACCTCTGCACTTTGGTGGCGTTATGCTGTGTCTATGGGCATTTGGTCTGGAGACTCCAAGCTGGTTCTTCTACAGAGGTTACTGACTCTGTGTTGGAGCTCTGGATGCTAGCTTCTGTGAATCCCGGCGGATGTGGTCTGTAGGTGGATGTGGAACTTTGGGATTGAGTAGTCCTGGTAGGCTCGTGGACCACATCGGTTGCCAAAAGAGATGTTTGATGGGTTCGGTGCTGGAGCTTGGGCTGGAGGAGTTAAAAAAAAGGGGGTGGGGAGCGGGGGAGCGGGGGAGGGGAAGGCGGGCCAAGGATCCTGACCCAGCTGGCGCGCGGGCTCTGCTACCAGCGGTGCGGTTCGGGTCGGGGCTGGAACAGGAAGTTAGTCGCAGGAACGCAGAGGCGGGGCAGAGGGGCGGAGGCAGCTTACCTGTGGTGGGTGCGCGGGCTCTGCTACCAGCAGTGCCGGCTGTTGTATATTTCTAAAATTTCTGTTTTGGTTAGTTTGTTATAGTCTACTTAATTTCTGAAACTTACTATTTGTGTTTTTTCTTTCAAATTTGTGCATAATCAAAAAGAATATTGTATATATTTAGGTTGTACACATGATGTCTTGACCTGTGTTTATGTCATAAATTTCTATCCCACTCAAGCTAATTAAAGTATCTATCACATCACAGTTTCCTGTGATTGTTTGAAAACATTTAACGTCTATTCTCTTAACAAACGTGTACACAATTACTCATTGAATAATTTTTGAAATGATGATTTAAAATCTTTTCCAGATATTATCCTTTCCATTTTACATTTTATAATATCACACTAAATCTTAATATCTATACATAATGGAGAAGGTGCAAGGCCTTTTGTGACCTGCCCTCGAGTTCTATAACATCATTTCACTCCACGCTCAGTTGAAACTCTATTTGTTGGAGCAGTTCTAATACCGTTTAGATTGAAGGAAGGGTGCTAAAGCACCATATCTTGATGAGGATATGTCAAAGAACACGTGGCTATGTTTTATAACAACTGCCCATTATTATATTGAGTCTTTACAGCAACATGTGATTGGGGTTAAAGAAGTTGTGTCAATATGGAAAATAATAGACAAATCAAAAGGAACTTATTTTGGGTTACTTACTTGGTATAGAACAGAACCAGGATTTGAGCCCATCTTCTGAATCAAAATTCTTTGAACTTCATCATTAAATGTTATCTTTATGTTCTAACTGCTTGGAAAAATAAAACACCTATGCACACAGAAACACTATAAGGCAGAGGAAAAGTTAGCCAAGTTTCTACTTTATAGATGAGACTATGGACTGGGATTCAAACAGAAAGACTCTAATTTTAATTAAAACTTGTTGCCCTGAACTATCCTGCTGTACCTAACGATAATCACCGAAGACAGAAAAAGCTAGCTCCTATTAAATATGTACAATTTTGTAAAACTGCATGGTTTATAGACGAGCCAATGCTGTGCTATTTTTGTAATGCTGCCAAGAAGTTGATAGGGCTGAATAATTATATGGTGGTTTGACAACATGTTATACCAGCAAGCAAAACTACGCGAAAATGAACCTGGCAAATATGCAAAGTTTTGGCCAGGTCCAAACACAGAGGAAGAGAAGTATCTGTTATGTAGCTTAAAAAGAAGAAGCTTTTCTTTCTGTTGGACTATAATTTTTCCAAACACTATTTAGGAAATCAGAACAGTAGAACAATACTCTTAAAATTTCAAAGGTACACAGCCAGGACTTAAAGAAATCCATATACCAGTATTCTGGAAATGGTAAAGACTAACACATCTATTTTTCTGCACATATCTTTTAAATGAATTGGGGACTGTGGACATAGCTTGGTGGCTTAAGCGCCTGCCTGGCAAGTGCAGGCCCGAGTTTGATCCCCAGGACCACATGTTGTGCCAGCCCTGGAATACTGTGCCAAACTGGGTGTGGTGGCATATATCTGTAATCTCAGCACAAGGGAAGCTAATACAGGAGGATCACTATGAGTCTGAATTTTATGGTGAGACCTTGTACCAAAAGGTAAAAAAATTAAAAAAAAAAAAACAAAGAAATGATTTGAGTTCCAATGCCTATCCCCAACATCTATGTCAAATTTATTTCATAATTCCTTGCAAAATATAACTAAAAGAATAATAAATTGAGCGCAAGTCATGGTCTTCCAGTCTGATTAGAATGTCCACCACCTTGCCACTTACCTTCTTTAGTATTACCAAGAAAATCCTTAAAACAATAACAGTTAATGTTATTGTTGACAAATCTTTCAAAATTGCCTATTTTATTCATCAGCTTTCTTCCTAGAAATCCTCCATGGCCTCTCACTGCCCACACATGAACCTGACCCTTTTTAATGCAACATCACTTCATAAGAAATCTTTCTTCATTATACCTACCAAATGTTATCTCTTTCCTCATCGCTTACCTGCTCCTTGCTTCTGCCTCTCAGATCACTCACTAGTTCTCTTTACTCACTGTGGCAGTCAGATTTCTGTAGCTAATATCTGGGATAATCCACTGCTACAGAGAGAAAGTCGATGTTAGCTTGCAGTTTTGAATAGTTCAGTCTTAGTGCTTTTGGACTTGTAGAAGAATGCATCATGATGGGGAGAGAGTGACAAGGCAAATTGCTCAATTTATTGTCAGGAAGGAAAAAAAAAAAGGAGGGACAGGTAAGGACTATGACTCCTGTGTTCCTTTCTAGAGCAGTCCCAAAATGATTTGAAGATGTCCCCATGGGCCCCACCTCAAAGTTTCCAACATCTTTCTATAGTATCAAATCAATGATTAAGGTTTGAAACACATGGCCCTATGGCGAGTCTTTAAGACCCAGCCGTGATATTCATGTTGTGCATGCTGACCACATCTCCTTTATTTTTTCTCTCATGGTTCTTCACAACTTTTCCTTACAGTGCTTGACACCCATTCTTTTCTCTTCCTCTGAGAATTTTTTCTAACTCTGTAGGTGGATCTTAAGCTATTATTAGGTTTCCATTGAAGTTGGTGGGCTGCTCAATTTTAGTACTATACAACCTAATTGCCCAAATATTCCTAGTCACAAGTAGATGCCAGGGATAAGATAAAGTCTTGGAAGCACACAGAGAAAGTCCCTGTCCATCGAGCAGTACGCCTTCTATATGGAGATAAAAATAATCATAAATTTTCAATATATTATACGCTAACTACTAAAAAATATGGCTAGCATGTGATGGCAACATCAAAGTTGGATATTTATCAAACAGAGAAAGATTCTAGAGATGTCAGCAGTTTGGCAAAGTACTGAATGATGAGTGTTAGAATTATCTTTTAAATACCTCTGTTGCCCACTTGAGCAGAATCTTTCATTGTAGCACTGTGACACTATCTTTGCAACAGTAAATGATGCCCACATGTTATGGTTTATGTCTAGCTGTCCCCCAAAGCTTCCTGTAGTCATTGGGTGGGGACTTCTATAGATTGAGACTTAACTCATGAGTCACTGGGATTATGTGTTTTAGTACTGATGGGATTATAGGTCTGAGTAAGGCTGGGACTATGGGTGTGGTCAAGGGATATCCTAAGGCAGAGAGCCTGATAGGAATATAAAGAGAGACAGAGAGACAGACTAGAGCTGTTGCTCTCTGCTGCTGCCCTGTTTGGTTGGCTCCCTCTGCCACCATTTTGTTGCTGTTCCGCCGCCATGAACTGGGTGCTTTCTGCTCTGTTCCACTCAGCCTTGGGCCAGCCGAATATGGACTGACTGAAGCCTCCAGTAACTGTGAGCTAAATAAACCTTTCCTTCCTTCATTTTGGGTGTCAGGTATTTGTCCCAGCAATGAGTGAAGAGTAACTAAGACACCACCCAAGTCTATCAGGGTATCAATAAATGTTTACATGGGTCTTATTTTCTCATAACTGAGACACCACACCCAGCAATACAACTTAAAGGAAGAAAGCATCACTTCGGCTGAGAGTTTGTAGAAGTTCCGCCCATAGTCAGCTGAATCCAAGGTGGGACAAAGCAGCATTGTTTATGGCATGGTGGAGAAAAAAGGAAAGAGATATCAAGGGAGGAGGACGGAAGCAGACACTTCCAGGCTATGGCCCCAAGAGCCTGCCTCCTCCAGTGAGGCTTCACCTCTCCGCATCACATTTAGCTTTCAATTCATCGGAGGGCTGATCCATAACCCAGCCTCCAATCACCTCCCCCAAACCCCACCTATAAGCACATGTGGCTTTGGCAGGACATCTAAAACGTGTTCAATGAATGATTAAACTAGTCAATAGACTATCTCTAGGCACATGGTGTAGTGGAATCTGGTAAGTAGGATGGATGAGCGCTTTGCTCTGGCCAGCTCTCCTCACTGACAAATGAAGATCTAATCAATGATGCTACAGAGTTTAGTATTGGGCTCCTCTCCTACACATTCGTCCTAATGGGCTACTGTAAAACCAGTGTACATTGAATAGCAGAGATTTCTTAGAATGAAGCAAAATTGACATCATATACTTTGGGTGTTTTAAGGCAATACAATACTATATAATGAGGACATAACCAGGGAGCCAGGAGATTTCAAGTCAAAATCAGATTCTGATATTTGTTTTTTCTGATATCTCTTTCACAGACTGGGAAGTTAGCTCAATGGAATAAGTGCTTGCCTAGCAAGCACAAGGTCCTGCGTTCAATCCATGGTACCACAAAAAAAAAAAAAAAAAGGGATATTTCTTTCACTTCTTAGCAACAGTTTCTCCAGCTATAAAATAAAGATACCAATAACTTTCTTCAAATCTACGATAGAGACCAAATGAAACAACTTTTGCTAATTCAAATCTCCACAGTGAGAACACTGCAAATGCTCAACAAATTTTAATGGTAGTTTAGTCAGTGTTTCTCTTAATAATTCTGTAAGTCTTTCAGCCATACTTATTTAATAGTAAAGGAAGACATACAGAATGGCATATGAATACTCTCTATGGATATCAGCAGAGACAAGCTTGAAAGGGAAAATAACTATTATAGTCTCATAAATCAGGGTTACCAGAAACAGTGGTCTCATATGAGAACCCTGGCCTGAGAAGGCTGTGCTCAAGCCTGCATGCTGCCTACCAAATTGTCTGTCTAACCAGTGTACCTTCTACAACAGCTCCTACGCAGTTACTTAGGTCTTATGTTAGGTCACTTAAGGCACCAACAGTGAGCAGCAGTAAAGTAAGATGACAGATTTCTTCGCTGAATTGAGAAATATTCTAGGATAAAATCCCTTCTATAACTTAATTGAAGGCAAATTTTGGGAACCCAACAATTCTCACAGTACTTTAATACTTTTACAGATTCTTAGTACATTATGTATTATTTACTAGTTTAGGCAAAAATTTCAATTCTTACAGTAAGTTACATAAGCACAATACATAAAAATTGCAGTTACAGAAGGAGAAAATGTCAATTATTTGATCATTTCCAGGGAGTCAGTGGGAACTGGTCTTAGCAATCCCCAGAGGAGCACGAAACGCCACAGTTTCGTAGTGCCCTAACAAGGCACTGAAGAGGCAGTTTTTAGATTTATAATTTAGGGCCTTATTGCATAATTGCTTGCATTTTGATCCTAATTCTAACATTAGTTCCTGTCATTCACAAAAGATCAACCTCTGGGGTTTTTTTGGCAAGTGAGAAGGAAACAGAGCCAAAAAGGATGGAAAAGAAAAAGAAGTGGAATTCGAGTGATGTGAATCCACCAGCTCCCCAGGACGGATGCAAGCATGGACTGCAAATATGGATAAACAAACATTTTTTTAAAAAATTAATGTTCAGATGAGGTGATACTCTACTACTGTTATAGAGTATTGGAGTAAATCAACAGTTCTCAACCTGTGGGTCGTGACCCCAGTGGGGGTCGAATGACCAAAACACAGGGGTCGCCTAAAGCCATTTTGAATCATAACTGTAACAAAATTGCAGTTTTGAAGCAGCCACCAAAATTATTTTTTGGCTTGGTGTCACCGCAACATAAGGAACTGTATTGCAGGGTCACGGCATTAGAAAGGTTAAGAACCACTGGACTAAATATACAGCTACTTTATCTTTGTGCAATGAAAAGAAAGAACTGTACTAAGGAGGTTTAGACAAGAAATCATGTTTGCCTTTTTTACTCTGAAAAATGACGAAGACAACAATATGCAATGTATTAATTGTTGTAAAATAAAATAATCGAACAAAATAGCTGATAAAATTAATGTTATTAAATCTCAACTTTTGACTGTAAAACATATCTCTTTCAATATTCTTTGTGACAAAGTCAGATTTACATGTAAAGTATTTCTCCTGCATATTACAGTGTGAAAGCAATGTTTAGGAAAATGATACACATTTGGCAAATTGAATTAAGGGTCTTTCATGGAATACCATTTTTACCTCAAATATTGATTGACAGAGATGCCATGGTTATTCAATCACAACTATTGTTGACAGACATTTTCTAAACAATGAAGACAGCATGTTTCTTCAAAAATAACAAGTCAATGCTATTGACAATAAAATTTGGACCTCTAAGTAAATATTTTCATAACTTTTTTGTCCATTATTAT
Source organism: Myocastor coypus (assembly GCA_004027025.1). NCBI lineage: Eukaryota > Metazoa > Chordata > Mammalia > Rodentia > Myocastoridae > Myocastor > Myocastor coypus. The sequence continues at coordinate 9,721 of PVJA010053853.1, forward strand.
GAACTTCTCAATTTCCCATCCATACACATTTATCTGATGAGAACGCTGGTGACCTAAGCAAATGTAGTTTTTGATACTGCATCATAAGATGTGCCAACAATTAGAAATCTAGCATGTTTCAATCAGTACTGTATTTTCTAAACAACAATTGTATATTGCAAAATGTTACCAGCACATACATGGATAAAAGGTCCATTGAAAGAACAAGGGGGAACAGATGGGTTTTAATGTGACAGAACAGATTCAACTTTGCTGCCAACTATTTTTAACATTTTTATTACTTTTAATAAGAAATTACAATGTGACAGTTTCAAAACACGTTAGGAATACATTCCCAATAATTGATACAATGCATATTATTGTTCTCATTGTAGTTATACAGAGTATAGGGTGTAGACATGATAAATTTTCTGATGGTTATTAATACATTTCTTTTCTTTGATCTAAGAGAAGGTAGTTGTATACATAGTCCAATGTTCCATAATTGCAGTGGGTTACTGGTGAGACTGGCAATGTTTTAAGTGTTGAGTAGAGCCTTTTACAGGTCAGCGTACTAAACTACCTTTATGTTTTATACATCATGTTAAAGTTTATCTTCTGGGTGGTTAAGGGCAAGTTATAGTAAGACCTGTATAACAAAACATGTAGTTTTTGTATCTCTCAAGTTCAGTCAAATCCCCTCAGGATTTACTTTGGAACCATGTACACTGCTTTGTAGAACTGTTGTTGGCGTCAGCCATCTGGATGAGTAACGGCCAGTGCTTGACCAGTTTGCTTTCTGTGAAGCCTAAGAGAACGTTTTCTATCTAGGTGACTCTCCTTAGCATACTATATACCTTCAATCCCTTTCCTCTGTGGTCCCTTAATCTCCTTGAAGAGAAAATTTGGGAAACCACTGAGTTATCAGATGTTTCAGCACAGGTTCTGTTCTGTCCTGAGACCTCACTGACCTTGAAAGGCTAGGGTCAAAATATTGGCAATCCTTGTAGCCCTTCTTTTTCTACAAGTTTTGGTCTGTAAACATATTCTTAGCCCTCCAGAACACTGAAGTTTAGAGAGTCAGCGAACAAGATTGCTGCCCCTGCTTTTTTCTGAGGTGCTGAGCATGTAGTATTGTTTTCCATCCTTTAACTTTTAGCCTGTGAGTTTCCTTATGAATTAAGCATGTTTCTTTTGAACAGCATATGGTTGGGTTTTGCTTCCTTATCCACTCTGCCAGCCTATTGCTTTTAATTGGAGAATTGAGTCCATTTACATTGATGGCTATATTTGAAATGTATTGACTTACGATTGACATGAGTTTTACTTACTACTGTGTACCCCTTTTTTCCCATGTATTTAATTGGTTTTCCTATTTATTGGATTCTTTCTGTTCTCATTTGTTGAGTTTGGGTAGTTTTGGTTCCTCTCTAAAATTCTTTTTAGTATACTTTATAGGGTTGACTTTGACATCATGATATTCTTTAGTTGTTCTTTGTCATGGAAGTATTTCACTTCTCCCTCATACTTGAAGGAGCATTTTTCTGGGTATAGCAGCCTGGGCTGGAATTTCTTTTCATGGAGGACTTGAAGCACTCTGCTCCATGTTCTTCTTGACTTCATGGTTTATGAAGAGAAATCTGCCGTTATTTTGATGGGTTTTCCTTTAAATGTGATCTGTTTCTTTTCTCTAGAAGCTTTTAGTATATTATTCCTCTGATGAATTTCTGGGATCTTGACTATTATATGTCTGGGTGTGTTTTTATTTGGGTTGATGTTATTTGGGGTTCTGTATGTTTCAGTTACCTGAATGTCTGATTGTTTTCTCATATTTGGGAAGTTTTCTGTTATCACTTCTGCCCATATTCTTTTTAAATCATTTGTGTCAGCTCCATCTTTCCTGTTGATTCCTATTAATCTCATGTTGTTCATTTTTGTATCATCTCGCAGATGTTGAATTATTTTTTCCTGCATCCTAGTTGTTTTTAAGTGATCCTTTCTTACCTTTTCATTTGCTGCGACTGTGTCTTCAAAATCTGAGACTTTATCTTCACTTCCATTCATATGGTGTTGCTAGATTGTGATTGAGATTTTATTTTCTTGTATATCTCTTTGAAACTGTTTCAT
>PVJA010053854.1:0-11813 GCA_004027025.1 Myocastor coypus
AAAAAAAAAAAAAAAAAAAGCTTAATTATAATGCATGAAACGCAGAGCTAGATTGGTGAGATGAGCTTTAGGAGGCTTAGATCAATAGCCTCCAACATTACAAGCTTCACTGGTGGCCCACTGCAATTATAGAACATTTGACTGTGTATGCATCTGCTTCCTCTTAGTCCAAAGAGAAGAATTTTCTTTTTTTTTTTTCTTCTTAGCAACATCAATAGGGAGGTGGGTCATGCTCACACACTGTGCTCTGTAGAACTATTGTGAATACAATAAGCAATGTGTCAACTTTTAAAAAAAGAAAGGGGGAAAGAAAAAAAAAGTAATGTTTATTGAAAGTGTTAATGTTTGTTTGATCAATTTTATATACCTATATCTATTAATCTAAACTGATCTGATGATGGAAATATGTAATATAACCATTGTTAAATTTAAATAATAAAAATATTAAATCATGAAAAAAATAAAATTTCATGAGAAAATTTTTAAAAAAAGAGAAGAATCAATTGATTTTGAGAAAGGGAACAACACAACAAATGTTGTGCACACATCTTTGTGTAGAGGTGATCCTTAGGCTGGGTGCCTGGGAACAAGGGGCCAGGATACGTCAGGAGTCTGTGAGTGTATGAAGCTGTGGACTTCTGAGTTACTCTTCTCTCATTGCTGGGAAAAAGACCTGACACCCAAAATGAAGCAAAGAAAAGTTTATTCAGCTCACAGTTACTGGAGGTTTCAGTCCATGTTCAGCTGGATCCAAGGCTGAGTGGCACTTGACAGAGAGCAGCAGTTCATGGCAACAGAACAGCAACAATGGCAACAGAGAGAGTCTAACTCTCTATGTCTCTCTTATAGTATATAAATTCAGGCTCTCTGCCTCAGCCTGGGTGTAACACTCATACCCATAATCCCAGCAGTACTAAAACCCATAATGCCAGCCTTGGATCACCTATAATCCCAGTGGATCATGAGTTAATCTCAAAATCTAGAAATCCCTGTCCCATGACTACATGAGGCTTTGGGGGAACAACTAGACACAAACCATAACATGGATGATGTTAGAAGCAAAGGACATTCAGAAGGCTTGCTGTAAAATATATCCCCCAGTGTTTATCAACATATAGTCCTGGCAGGTGCAGGTGTTGGGTGGAGCCACTGGCCCCAGCCAAACCCCTGAAGGCCACAACACACTGATATGGTCACGTCCCTTGCAGTAGCTCCCAGAGTCACCTGAGAACACACTGGGCAAAAACAACAAACCTTTGAATTGTGGGATTCTGTTTGGCTCTGTTTCCACAGCACTGGCAATGAGCCCAGAGTCTTTATGCTCTGCGGCCTCCCAACGCTTGGTTTAGTTTTTACAATTTGAGACAGGGTCTTGCTAAGTTTCTAGACTGCAGGGCCTAGGCTCAATCTCTCCTCTTGCCTCAGCCTCCTAGTAAATTGTATAACAGACACTGAATTTCTGTACCTTATACAATGAGATTAGGAACATAATGACAAATAAAAGAAAAATGCAACCTACTCTTTAGGGCAAGGTTTTCTAAACAATATTGTAATCACCTCTTTTTGTTTGTATTGGTGTTATCAGAAAAGAATTCCAAGAGTGAGTTCCACATCTAGAGAGTCGAAATCCTATTAAAAATCGTGAACCCAGAAATCCTGCAGGGGAGAAATCCATTCATTGGGACCACACTCAGTGCCACCTAGGGCCTTTGATCACGAAACCTCAGGAGGGACATGAACATCTCTGGGTATCTCTGTCCCATTAAACTTCCATTGGTTTAGAGTCACGAACCCCAAGCTACCAGCTACAGCCTCTTTGGGAGAGTGCATTCCTGAGCTTAAGAATTTGTGGTTTAGAACCAAGCTTTTGGGCCTAAGCCCCGGTGGCATCACCTAGTAGCTGAATGCCTGCAGGAAAGGCATTTCACATCCTGGTGGCCTGGTTTCAATTTTTTGACATAAAGCTAGTAAGAAGCCTATGTTACAATGTTACTGTGAATGTTGAATGAGGCCATTAACAAAAAATAGCTAATTAGGGCAGTGCTTGGTACACAGTTAGGATCTGATGAAAGTGTGCTCTGGTTACTTCTGTGTACTGTATCTGTGGAGGGCCCCTAGGGATTTAACTCAGGGGTGTCCTACCACTGAGCTGCTTCCCTAGCCTTTGTTTGGGTTTTAAATTTTGAGACAGGGCTTCAGTAGATGTCTCAGACTGGCCTTGAACTTGCACTACTCCTGCCTTAGCCTCCTGAATAGCTGGGATTAGAGATGTGAGCCACAGTACCTGACCTGACTCTCAATTTTTAGGGATTTGTTTAAATATCTTCTGTAGCCTCTTATATGTTTTAGTCTCCACTAGCTCATGTCCCAGGCTTTCTTAGGAGAATCATCTCCTGAGAGGCTTGTGGCCTAGCCACAAGCTGTGGAATTAGAAGCAGCTTCTGAAGGAAGATGTCGAGAGGACATCTTCCTCCTTCCCACAGCACTCCACCAGCTGTCTGCGCCTGTGTCCTCTGAAGAGGGGAACAAACAAGGAGGCAGATGTCAGAACTCTGGGTTATGAGTCCATCTCAGGTATGCAGGAGCCCTTGATATATCATGTAGTTTAATGACAGAGATACAGAGCTTTGGGTTAAGCAAGCTGTTCAGGACTGGATAGGTACAGCTAAAAGTTCCTCCAGAGTCTGTCCCTTGTTTTTACACAAGAGTGATCTCTTGGAAACAAGTGGAAAATCCACACTCCTTACCAACAAAGCCCACTTCCAGGGTCCTTTTCTTGCCCATGTCAGACCCTACTTAGAAGAGGGAGGTGGTGGAGAGAACTAGACAGCCACCCCTATCCTGTCCAACTCTACATTAAAGGACAGTTACAATGGAGTATTTGTGAACAGCTGCTAAAAGGAGCTTGGAGTCTGCTGAGCAGCCTTAACCCAGACCTGTGGCGCTGGAGGTCGGGGGAAGTTTCCTGGAGATGTAACCCCCAGCTGAAAGCTGCAGGGGTGAGCAGTGGGAGGCTTGGAGAGTCAGCTCTAGAGTAGATTAAGGTAGGAGAGAACAAACAGACATTGGGTTATGAAATCCCTGGCTCCTCGGCATTGCTGGGGACAGAGGGGTCATCCAGGCATACCACGTGCGACAGCAGGGCTTGGACCTGAGGGACCAGTCTGTGACCCACGACTTGGCAGGCAGGACAGGATGGAGATTTGGTCATGAGGACTGGTTCTGCCCCCTGGTCTCAGGTCCAGAACAGCCACAAGCAGGGTACTACTTACCAAGAACCTGTCTTCCTTAATCAAAATATGATACTGGCATCTCACTGGAGGACCAACAGTGTTTTATAACCCAAGTGGCATTTTCATTTTATTTAAACACTGGCATTAAATATCATGGTATAAAGAACGCTGTGTAATGTACCTGTTTAAGAAATCACCTATCATAGAACAGACTGAAGTTCCTGGGTCCTCAGAGGCAGCCACGAATCTGAATTCTACCTATGTTGCTCTCCTGTATCCTTTCATACTTTTCTTCTATAGACATATCCATCACTGATACAAAGCAGAGACTGCAACTTCTTAATCTTCATAATAGTAGAGTCATGGTGCAACCCTTCTGGAGGCTTTGGTTGTTCTGGAGATTGCTCTGTACGACTGTATGGAGCTCTCCTTCCTCTCTTCCCCCTCTGCTGCTCTATGTGGCTATCCATTTCCGGTTGGCTGGCATTGAGGTTGCTTCTCACGTTTGTCTGTGTGGTGTTGTGCTCATCACTTTACAGGTGGCCAGTGGCTTCTTCAGGAGTATGAGGTGCTCCACGGAGCATCTTCCAGCTGCTGAACAGTTCATACCCAGGGCACTGGGGCCATGCAGCTGCTCAGCTTTCCCTTGCAAATGCAATCCCAGGTTGCAGCAGTGCAGACCCGCTGCTGCCCCAGAGCGTACTGGCAGACAGACAGGGAGCACCCGCGGTGGGCCAGCTCCTTGGAGCCCAGACTGAAACAGCCCTTAGCGAGGCCCTCATGACCTCCGCATGTTGTGGCTGTGCTGGCAAGAAAGGCTGTCGGAAGAGGAGCCGAGGAAATCAAAGCTCTTGTGCGCCAGGCCTTGAGCGGAACCTGGAGATGCGCTGTGGGTCTTCGCTGAGCTGGAGGAGATCCAGCCACCTCAGGGAGAGGCTGGGCAAGAGCAGTCTCAAGCAGACGGCAAGGAGCGAGCGAAGGCCACGGCCAAGGCGTGGGAGGAGAGGAGGCTGAGCGGCCAGCTGCAGTCTTCAGTGGCTCCTCCTCCAGAGTCGGGTGGACGTCCCCGGCTCCCTGGAGAACTTAATGGCGCTACCGAGACCCACTTTTAAATTCCCACTGAACTGCCATAGTGTTAATTTTATTTCAAACGCAGATAGGCAAAAGCTCAGGATGGCTAATTAGTGCGTGCCACCACTGGGAGAAGCAGAACTGCATCCCGAAGCCCACGCTCTGCCCACCACGCCAGTCTCCCCTGCTCAGAGAATCACAGAAAGGAGCTCAGGGTCGCCCAGCTGGAGGTCAGCATAACGGCAGAGGGTTACTGTTGTTAAAAATATAGTGAACACCTCAAAATAGCTGAAAGAGGACTGCACTTCTCGCCGTAAAGAAATGCGAGGCATCTGGAGAGACAGCCGCGCTGTCATCCTCCCTGGACGATTCCACGTCATTCACATGCTTCTAATCCCTGTTTAAAAAGATATTTCTTGAGAATGAGAAGAAGAGGTTTGTGATTCATCCTCAGTGAAATAAATGAGTCATCTCACCTCGCTCCAGCTTTACTACTCTGGGGTTTTATACTGATGATTTTCTGTATCTGTCGACTTCAGGCAAATCATGAAATTGTTTTTGACAAGCTTATCCCTTACCTTAACTCTAAGTCTTTCCTGACCTTTCTCCAATGTCCCCTGGAAGTAATATAAAAAATTGTCGTTTTGTTGCCTCTCCCCAAAGATGTGGGAAAGTGGGCCTAGGTAGGTGTGCAAATCTGCACTGAGGTCTTATTTGTGATATAAATTCATTATTTCAACCATGGTTCTAACCAGGCTTAGAAATTAATTTGTTAAACCTCTCCTAGCACTAAGAGTGACTGGTGTCTGTGGATCTATGCAATCAGCTGGGAAGCTTCCAGTGGGGAAATCACTTGTCATAGTTGAGGGTTAACAACTAACAAAGAGATTCAACTAGGAAAGAAATAAAGAATCCCACCAAATGCTTACTGCATAATTCACCAAACACTTCTGTCATGAAAGAGATTCCTCAAATAAGTGCAAGTCTCACATGTTCTTATCATAACCCACTTTGGTGCCTTTAGTCTTTCTGAGGGGAGTTCTGAATGTAACCTTTAAACATGTTCTGATTTTCAGATACCTATATCCATCATATTTTATCAAGTGGGTACCATTATAAACATTTTAAAAATAAAGTCAAATGTTCATAACAATAAAATTTTCAGAAAAGGCGAACCCTGACCTAACAAGAGAAAGGCAACAAAATCACCCCTCATCTGTCACCTAGGCTCTATTGGAGTTAGCACTCCCCTTGAAGTTAGGCTAGCAAACACTTGGCTTTAGGGTACCACCACTCAGTTGCTGATGGTCACATATTCCTCCACTGTGTGGGGAGAGTTAGTTTAAAAGCTGTAGTGAGAAGCTTCTCCAGCTTTTTCTGTAATTTACATGTCTAGCATTAGAAAAACAGGGCTGCAGTGTACAGTTTGTCTCGTGGCGGTCCCCAAAACATGACACTTTCTCAGAAGTGGCCACCTCAAGGGGTGGGGTGTGGGAGGCCAGTGCTCCTGGCCTATGATCTGCCTGCCAGCACCCCTCCCGCCACGGCCAGCCTCCTGCCCTTCCCCGCACCTGTCCACCCCCTCAAAGGAGCACAGATAAACAAGTGTGCCAGAGGCGTGGCCGCCCCGGGTCTTGGTTTGGCTGTGGTCTCTGCTCTGCCCACAGCAGGGACTGGTTGTCTCTTCTTATGAGATTTCAACACAAGTAAACAGCAGGCACAGCGTACCCACGCTTTCTTGGCAAAAGCCAAGGAGGGTGACGCTGCTTTTCGCAGTGCTCAGATAGTACTGCTATTTATCAGAGGACACTGGACACTTCAAAGGAGCAGCTGTCTCTGCAGCCTACCCTGCTCCAGCTCCTGTCCATCCCCTGCGTGCTCACCTTGCCTCCCAGGGCCACAGTTGGTGCGGTGCAGGGTCGGCAGCTGGAGCTTGTGTAGAGTTAACTGTCCTTGGATATCCTCTATCCTGTACCCAGGAATTTTTATTTCCTGTATTTGACACACTGACAGCAAAGATAAAATTGGACACTTGTGAAATGCTTGCTGTTGGGATAAGAAGACAAATGACGTTGACATTAGAAAAACAAAGAGGGGCTGTAGAGATAGTGCAGTGGACTAAGCTCCTGCTTAGGGAAGTCCAAGGACCCAAGTTTGATCCTTGGTATCAGTGCCCCATGCTAGCCCCACCCTAGACTCACTGTGCTGGCCACTAAGACCAGGAATGATGGTGCACAGCTGTAATCCTTATGCTGGGGAGGCTGAGACAGGAGGATTGCTGTGAGCTGTGTAGTGAGACCCTGTATCAAATACATAATATTTATTTATTTATTTATTTATTTTGTATTTCAGAGAAGGGCTACAGGGTGTTCAGGGGCTTACTATTAGAACCAACTTACAATGATCTGCCTATTTATGGCCTCCCAAGAGCTAGGATTACAGGCATTCACTACAATGTCCAGTCTCAATTGCCATCTCTGTGTGTCCTGGGGCAGGGGCAGGGCTGGAGTGGTAGGCCTGGGGATTGAACTCCTAGCCCATGTGCCTGCTTGCAGGCCCTTTAATCTGTTGAGCTATATCTTTTTTTTTTTTTTTTTTTTTGTCTTTTTGAGACAGGGTCTCGCTATGCAGTTGAGGCTGGTCCTGAGCTCACTTTTGTAGCCCAGGCTGGTCTCGAACTCGCACCAATCCTCCTGCCTCAGCCTCCCGAGTGCTAGGATTACAGGCGTGTGCCACCACGCCCGGCTTATATCTTTTTTTTTTTTTAAAGAAGAAAAATGTAGTTTCTTCCTCTGACCTCTTCTAGCAGAGCATCTTCCTCCATGATTTTGTTTTCTGTCTTCCTTTTGCTTCTCTTTATATTTTCTTTAACCTCATCAATACATTCTAAGGTGACAGATTATGAGGCCAGAGAGACAGAGGCTCCTCCGAAGTTCTGTGATAAACAGCGGTTATGTTCTGAGTCTGGCAAAGAGCAGCACGAATCAAAATTAGCACATAGAGCACAGTTGACCAAAACTAGAAAGGGCCACATGCATGGCAAAAGACAGTTGTCACTGTCCTCATGCATTCTCCCCCCCACATACACACACCCTCTTCACAACCGAGGTAAGAAGTTCACTTCCTCAACTGCAAAGTTGACAACTTTCATTCTTTATCATTTTAGAAAATTTCAGGTTATCCATTTTCAGGGAATGGTCCATTCATCTCAATGTTGAGGCAACCCCTGATGACTTATTTTAATAAAGTTTAGGTAGCACAGCTTGGGCTTCCCCAAAATGCATAGCACTGCTAGAAAAACAGTGCCTTTCTGGATAAGTAGCAGAGAGTCAGCCAAGCATTTAGATTTGAGAAGCAAGCCACATCTATAACATTTCTGTAGTAAAAACCATGAAAGCTAAAATAGTAACATGAAGACACAGAGAACCAATAGCAAGCAATCACTGCTCCTGCCCTGCATGGCTTTTGGTAAAGCAGCTCCAAATCTCTGCGCATGTGGCAGCCCAAGTGTCATGATGTTCAGGCATGCTTCCCTTCAGGAAGCCTCCTAAGGCTGTGGACTGACCTCGTGACACTGGGGCTTCTTCACTGTGTTTCCCAAGATAACACCGAATTATTCTGCTGAGCAACATTTGTTTTCTAGTCCCTTGCTGTTTCTGAACCAACTCAAGTGTCCAGATTTTGCAAGAAAGTCATGCCATCTCAGTATGAGAAATCAGTCCCAGACTCCATCCCCTTCTCATTCTCAGAAAGGGACAAGCCACTGCTTGAGGGAGACTTCTGAGCCACCTAGTGACACTGTCACTCTCAGGAGTAATATTTTAGGGAATGCATAGTTAGATAAACTATTATGCAACTGGCCTTGAGCTTGCTACTCACTTTCTGGGGACTTTGCACCCAGCACTCGGTGGATTCCAGACAGTGAAGTCAGGGGACCTTGTTTCTGAAATCAAGAAGCTCCTTGGCCTCACGGGGAAGACCGGATGTTCAGGAAGCGATGAAGAAAAGTTACCTTTTCCTAGGGTTGCACTGCAGGTGCATGCCTTAAAAACTATGATGTTATTTATGTTTGTTATTTTCCTACAGTTTTTGAGAGTATTTCACAACATTTGTGTAGGAAAACAATTGTGAAATTATCTTAAAATGTATACAATAGAGAGGGCTGGCCAAATAGCTCAGTGGATTAAAGTGCTTGAAAGCAGGCACATGGGCCGGGAGTTTGATCCCCGGGCCTGCCATGCCAGCCCTGGCCCCCGGGGTATACTGAGATGGCAACTGAGTGTGACGGTGTACAACTGTAATCCCAGCCCTTAGGAGGTTATAAACAGATAGATCACTATGAGGCCGATTTAGTAGTGAAACCATGAGCAGTCTTTAGATCCTTCCCTAGAATACAAAGAAAAAAAAATAATAAAAGAAAGAAAGAAAGAAAGAGAGAAAGAAAGAAAGAATGAAAGAAATGTACACAATAGAATTAACATCAACATATAAACAATGAGCACACAAAATAGTCAAAATAGGTTTATAATTGGAGACATCTAGGGCTGTGGAGATGTCTCACCAGTCTAATTGCTTGGAGGGCAACCTCAAAGACCCAAGTTCCATCCTCGACACTGCATATCATGCCAGCCCTGCTGCATGGTGAGACCCTCTACTGAGTAAATAAATAAATCAATAGATAGATATGTCACCTTAATCAATAACTCATTAAAGAAGAAATACAGATAGCCAGAAATCATAGCAAAAATCTTTAGACCATTAACAATTTGATAAAAAACTGAATCATCAATTAGGGGCATTTTTCACCTGGTAAAGAATATTAAAAACTCCTAAAAAATGAGAAGTCTTAGTATTTTGAAGAAAGGTAGGAATATATATAATTTCCAGAGAAAAATGGGGACATATGTAAAGAACCCTTAAAAGGTAACTATTTTGGGCCCCAGATATTTATCCTGGGAAGCACTGGGATGTTGGGTGGGCAGGAAGAGTGCATGTGTGTAGTGATACGTAGACTATATCCATACATGCGATGAATGATGCTAGTGTATTCAGTCAGCAACACACATGTCCATCACTAGGACATCTGTGAGGTAGCTAAGGCAGAGCCAGACAATGGGCCATAGAGCAGCCAGTGAGCAAAGCTGCGACTGAGTTCAGGGTAGCTTGTGCCAAGTCAGGCAGGGCTCGCACATGTTTGCATTCTGCATGCCTAGCTCGATCCAGGATACACGATTTAAAGAGAGACCGGGCTTCTGAAATCCTCCTCTCTCTGGCATGTAATGACTCACCTGAGACTCACTAAAGCTGAGGCTGCTATGAGATGTGACAGACCATTTTCCATTTCATTACCCACAGACTTTTCTTGGGTTTCTGGGTAATCTTGGTGCCTTCATAACGGCAGCTCTCCCCACCCCCTCTGTCCTTAACACCACTGACACCGCATGTGGGTTCTGCACCCTCACCTCCTGATGAGTATGGCTGGGTCCGTCTGCTCTCCCAAAGCTCTTTCCCCATGTGGAAGTAAGGCCAGGCCTGTTGAGATTGGGAGACCACCATGTTTCGCTGCTCCAAACCTTACCAAGATCCCGATTTCCCTAGGAATAAAATCCCCACTCTTTAAGATAACCTTGGTGCCTGGCTTGCTTGGGTATGGTGGCTTTGACTACCACTGTGTCTTGCTCCCCTACCTCTCTGTTCTGGTCATGCTGGCCACCTGGTGTCCCCTCCATCCTCTCTGAGGCCATCTGTGCCAGACTATTATGGCTTGTGTCTAGGTGTATCTCCAAAGCCACATGCATTCATTTGGCTGCTTTTGGAATTTGCAATTGATTATTGTGGGAATGGGTGCTACACCTCCCCTGGGGCAGGAGATTTGCAATTCACTGTAAGGAAGGAAGAGAAGTTAGCTGCTTATGCTGTTGCTAGCTCTCCCTGGGCTCTTGCTCTTAGTTGCCGCCATGAAAGGTTGTTTTCTTCCATGTGCCACTCTGTCTTGGAGCCAGCTGAGTGTGAACTGAAATCTCCAGTAACTGTGAGCTCAATCAACCTTTCCTTCCATCATCTTGGATGTCGGGTATTTGTCCTAGCAACGAGAGAAGAGTAACTAAGACACACCCCCAACAAACACGGAATTACAGCCTCATTTCACCCCAGGACCTTGCATTTCCTTGGCCACCTCAGAACTGTGTGTCCCCTCTGCCCCGTGTGCCCTTGTACTCCTTCATCATTATGAAAGAATGCAGACGTGGCTCATCATTATATTTGTCCCTCGCATTCCTGTTTGCACATCAGTTTCATAGACCAAAGAGCATTTTTGTCTTTTTGTTTACTCCAAGACCCAAGCAACTTGAAAGCTGATTGGCCCCTGGTGGGTCTCCTATTGTTGGACAATGGGCATGAAAAGTGACTATAAAGATACAAATAGTCATAATCACAGCACTTTTGCTGGGTGATGCCCAGATGGCGAACACCTCGGTCAGTGTGCCTGGGAAGTCATGAAGATCCAGTTCCAGAAAGGGACACCACGGTTCAGAAACCCAGGAGTAGATGTAGTCTGACAGTCGATGTTACTCAAAAGCTAGGTGAGAAGCCAGTAAGTCTGAGTGCTGAGGACCGCGTTCAAGCTGAAAGATGTTGCTTCTACATTACTAATATACTGAAATTGTGTTGGGTTGAATTTGGAAAGGAGCTTCTCTGTCATCGATGTTTTTCCATAATTACTCTGCTGGATATTTGAATCAAGTAAAAATTTTGTGATGGGAATTCTAGGCTGTAAGCAGATTTCCATGGGTTATTATTTGGAAATTTGAATTATTCCACCTGTGACCGGTTGATCCTTCACTTTGCTGAATATAAAATAACTACTTTTAGAAAATTTCAGGAGCGTATTCTGCTCTTTTGGAGAATGAAATCCCGCTCCTGGGTTCTCCATGTCTCCATGCTGTGGCTTTCTCTGTCTTTGCGTCTTCAGCCCGTCTCAGTTTCTGGTTACCTATGCCTCACGACCCAATTCTCTGTCCCAGGAAAATGACATCAACCTGACGCACATCGAATCCAGGCCGTCTCGCGTAAACAAAGATGAGTACGAGTTCTTCACTCACCTGGACAAGCGCAGTGTGCCCGCCCTGGCCAGCATCATCCAGATCCTGAGGCACGACATTGGCGCCACCGTCCACGAGCTCTCTCGTGAGAAGAAGAAGGACACTGGTAAGAAGGGGCAGCACTCTGGAATTCAGGGCCTGACACTGTCTTTGGTTTTTTTTTTTTTTCAATTTTTTTATTGTTTAAATTTAACAATGGTTATATTACGTATTTTCATCATCAGATCAGTTTAGATTAATACATATAGGTATATAAGATTGATCAAACAATTAAACATTAACCTTTCTAAATCCACATTACTTTTTTTTTTTCTTTTCCCCCTTCTTTTCTTTGAAAGTTGACATATTGCGTATTGTCCTCACAATCATTCTATAGAGTGCAGTGTGTGGGCATGACCCACCTCCCTAT
>PVJA010053855.1:0-11819 GCA_004027025.1 Myocastor coypus
TCCTCCCCCTCCTCCCTCCCTCCTTCTCATTCTCCCTCTCTCCGGCCCCTTCCTCCCCCTTCCTCCTTTCCTCCCTCTTTCCCTCTTCCTCCTTCTCTCCTTCCTCCTCTTCCTCCTCCTCTGTCTTTTCTTCCTCCCTTTCACTGTCACGTGGACTCAGGCCTCATACAGCCCACAGGGTACAATCCACTGAACTCTGCTTCTGTTCAGTGCTTCGGCCTTCACAAGTCAGGCAGAACACACCCTTTCCCTCATTCTTCTGTCCCTTCAGGATACCTGATTTCTACCTGAATGCTGCTTTTGGTCTGAGCATGACAATATTCTAGGTTTATCTTGTACCTTTGCTGACACAATCCTGAAAACAGGATTATTTGTCCTACAAACGTCACTGCAGCATTCCTACTAATGGAATAACACAGGAAATATACAATTTATAAAACTATCCATTTATTCAACAGTTATCACTTCAGTTTCAGCATTAGGCTTATACTTGATTTTTTAAAGGTGTATTTGGTCCAGGGTCTCAGTCCATAGCTCTGACTCCCAGTAATCCTCCTGTTTTCAGCCTCCCCAGCACTGGGATTGCAGGCTTGTGCCACCGTGCCTGGTCTTGGTGGCCAGCCACATGCCTGGGGGCAGGGCTGGCTCAGCGTGTTGCTCAGGGGAGGCGCTGAGGTCTCTGGACTTGCTAAAGCAGGTGCTTGGAGTGCCGAGCTATCTCTCCAGCCCTTTAATTTTTGATTTTGATTGAGTTTTATCTTAGAACACTGATGTAATTCATCATTGCCTCACTGTTCATTTAAAAACAGTTTCAAGATAATAAGAACATTAACTGTGTATTTATTTTTGTCCTTGAAGCATCTCATTAAGGATGAAGGAAGCACTGTGTTCTAACGAATGATGGGGAAAGTATTTGTTCCTTTATGCAGCTGTTTCTAAATAGGATTAGATATCTTTATCTTGTTCTTTTTTCAATTTTAGAAATACTTTTAGCCTTCCCTTTACACCAGGGAGACCTGGGCCCCGGCCTTTGCTCAGCATGAGTAGCCCCCTTTGCTCAGCACATCCTGAGCTGGATTATACTGCAAGCTGACGGAGAAAAGCAGAAGGCTGGCGTCGGGCATGACATTCAGTGTGTCCTGTGCTGGCATCAGTCCTGGCATGGCACTTGCTGTCTTTGTGACCTCATCTCAACACATGGTATTCTCTAGATGCTACTTGCTCATTTCTAGCACACAGAGACAGCTGCGGAATACCATGAGCTGGCACCTACTGCCTTCTCGCTCTGCGGTCCTGTTTACTGTTTGCACCCGTTATGAAGCAGACAGTACTGTGGTACAGGGAAGACTAGCCAAGGATGGAAATTTAAGAACCTTACCAAAACCGTGTCATATTGTGAAGGAGACCCGCAATTTGTTCCCAAGCAGGACTATCTCTTTTTTTTTTTTTGCCGGGGGGAGGGGGTGGTATGGGAGGAGAGAAGGGTCTACAGGGTGTTCAGGGTCTCACTACTAGATCAGACTCCTAGTGATCCGCCTGGTTACAGCCTCCAGAGAGCTGGGATCACAGGCGTGTGCCATCATGCCCAGTCTCAACTGCTGTCTCAGCACACCCCGTGGGCAAGGCCGCCATGGCAGGCCCCAGGGATGCAATCACTGGCCTCCGTGCCTGCTTCCTCAGGCACTTTAATGTGCTGAGCTATTTGGCCGGCCTAAGCAGGACTGTCTCTTCACCTGATCCACTGACACCAGCACGTTTGAAATCAGACTGCCATTTCAGGGTTAAATCCAAGCGTTTTCACGTACTACTTGGACATCAGAGGGAGCTGTTTTCGCTTCTCTTAGCTCTCACGTGCACATCTACAAAACAGTACAAATAATTTGATCGCTGAAAGGGGCAGGAGATAGTTCATGCACAAGCCCGCACTTAGGGCCTGGCGCATCATCAGCTGATAACTAATGTTAGGTCCCTTCTGGTGGGCATCTAGGTGAGACAAATTGCTCCCCAAAGGCTTGCATAACAAGAGCTGCCTACCAAAGTCCATGAAATGAGGCTTCAAGGAATTAAATCGGGCAGCTTTAATTGATCATCTTGCAATTCCCACAACTGGGTTCCGATTAGCCACACTGTATCATAGACTAACTGCTTTTGTCACTCCTCAGGGCCTGATGAATCCTCGGTTGCATCTTTGCTGTTAAAACAGAGTCCATCTCATTACAAGCACAGAGTTCTGCAGAGAGCCCGTAGTGTTTTCAATCTAGCAGGCTGTATTTAATCAGAACAATGCCCTAGGTGGGCTCCAATTGTGTTTCTTCTGGATCAGATTCTCTGCTTAATGTGCCACAGCGTTGCACTATTGACTGCAGCCAGTAGGTGAGTAGCTGGGAACAGCAGAGCAGCTTTCTGGGAGCTGAGTGGTTCCTATTTTCACCACTAGTTAGTTGGACTTTTACTCCTGCCATTTTAATAAGCCCTTAGCAGGTAGGCGGAAATGACGCCATCTTTCTCCTGTGGACCTCCACTTGAGTGCATTGCCTTGCGCTTGTGGTATTTATTGGGTCTTCCTCATCTAAAGGCATCCATGAGACGCTAGACAATACTGCGCTGTGCTAAGAGCTGATCCCTAGTGTTTAGCATAAAATACCCCAGGATACAGGAGGGCGCTGAGTCATAAAGTTCACATGTGCTTGAAGTTAAAAACATTTTTGTGATTTACTGCCTGATGGAAAGGGTCCTAAGAGAGGTGAGCCTCCCCCAGACAGATATTCCCGCTTCTACGCTTCCTCTTACATGTTCTTCAGCATGGGGCTGCTTTACTTAGGTTCAGATGTCTCTGTAGTACTGGAGAGAGGATGATGTCTGCTTTGTAATGTAATGTTACCATAAAGATAGCAGGCGATAAAGTACACACAATACAGAGGTTAATGTCAGAATTTCTGTATTTAAGCCGGTATTGTAGCATATGTCTACAGTCTTAGCTACTTGGGAGGATTGCTTGAGCCCATAAATTTAAGATCAGTCTAGACAATGCATCCTGAAGTCTTCTGGAACAAAAAAAATTATGCACTTGTTTATGTTAGTTTCTGTATTAATTAGAAGGTGCTAGGTAAGTTAATTTTGTGGGGTGACACTACTCACCGAAGGTGTGTCATCCCTTCCAACTAGATATTAGGCCATTTACATAGATTTTGCCCCTTGTGACCTTAGCAGCAGATTCTATGATGCTAGGAGTTCAATTTCTCATTTTGTTTTTACGACGATCAATATCTTAGTTTCTTTTCTTCTTGCTGAGAGCAAAAAGCTCACATCTAATGTTTGAAGAGGAAAGTTTATTTCAACTCACAGTTTTAAGCAGAGGTATCAGTCTATACTTACTTAGCTGGCTCCAGGGCAGGGCACTGCAGCATGGCAGGGGGCCATGGCAGAGTGGGCAGGGGGCAGCAGCTGGCAAGCAGCAGCCAGGAGCCTGCTATTCCCTTCATCCCACTTGCGCTCTCAGCAACCTGGTGGTGCCACCCACCCTAGATCCAGCCACCTCGAAGAAGCCCCACCTAGGATGACTACCTGAGGCTTTGTGGGGACGCCCAGTACAAGCCATAGCACTCTGCAGGGCCTTTGTCTTTTCTGTACATGCCTTTGAGAGCAAGGCACATCTTATCAAATGAGTCTGTGCCTTCCTGATCTAGGCTACATAATAAATATGATAAATGTTTCATAAGTAATTAGGGCCTAGGAAGTAGCTCTGGGCCTGGGAGATAACTCAGTAGAATAAGCACTTGCCTGGCAAGTGCAGAGTCTTGAGTTCAATCCCCGGTACTGAAAAAAAAAATATACAATGAATATGTTGAGTAATTTGGATGAAGATATACCATTTGTTTATCATTTATCAAGTCCAAGTACTAAGTACGGTTCTACAATGGCAAAATTATTATCATTTTATTTCTTAAAACAGAAGCAATGACATGAAATAACACTAGCTTTTGTCTGCTTTTCAAAGCTGGACACAGTGTGACACTTAAATGTGACACTTAGTAAGAAGCAATGGTAGGCTTGTTTCTAGCCACTGCAGGTGTGCAAGGCTGTCCATGGGAGTGAGTTTATAGGGCTTACACCGACTTGGCACTGGACATGAAAAGCTCCTCTCATTTCACACTTTAGGGAACCAGGGCAAGAGCTGTGCTGCCCTGGAGAGCTCTGCAAGCCGATGTTCACAAGTCCCCCAACATGCCCGACAGCAAAGCACGACAGAACAGGAAGTGGGCTTTGTTTCATTTTTTATTTCAGCAAATTAGAATACTTAATATACAAGCTGATATCTTGCTTTGAAACTTAACGTTAATCCTGATAATTTTGCCATATCCTGAAAGAATAGTTTCATAAAAAGGTATTTAGTTGTTGCAGGGTTTCACTATGCAACTCAGACTCATGGCGATCCTCCTGCTTCCAGCCTCCCCAGCACTGGGATTACAGGCACGCATCCCATCCTGGACTCTGTGGCTAGTTGAGCCCGCCCTGGGGGTGGGGCTTGCAAGGCATGTGGTGCTGTAGATGAATCGGCCCCTGTGCTTGCCTAAGCTTATCTAAGCAGACACTTTAGTGCACTGAGCTGTCTTGCCAACCCCCTGCAATAGTTTTAAGGAAAAGCAATTTCAGTAAATATATTAAAATTTAAGCCACATTCCTGTTTGGAAGTTTTTGATTTTCACTGAGGGAGAAGATATTACTTGTGTGGTCATTACCATCATTTCGCATAGCTCTTCTTAACATAGATCTTGGTGTGAATTAATTACTATTTTTTGAAACAGACTAATTCTTAGGAGTAGTGTTCGTAAGTCAAAGGCTGAACTCTCGCCTTTTGGCCAATTGTTCTCCAATGGGCTGGGCGTGCAGCTCAAAGTTGGGGCACTTGTCTAGCATATACAAGGCCTCGGACTTGGTCCTCAGCCCTGAAAGAAGGAAAAGAACCCACTCTGAGGACTTAACATTTTTTTGAATGCAGAAGGAAAGGAAGGGCATTTGTTCTAGCAGCGAGTGGCATCACTTCCGCATCAGCGTGGCTTGGCTAAGATGATATAGCTGCTGCAGCTTTCAGTGAAGCGAAGCTAATGTGCTTATTAGGGCTTCGCAAGAGCACGGGAGAAGTAACACTGAGGGTGTCACTGGGAGGTGGGCAAGACCGTCACCAACAACTCCAGCTTTGCACCCTGCAGCCAGTGGGGAAGCTGAGGCTCACGGCGGAGCCCCGAAGGCTGCTCCCAGATGTGCCCATGATTGCGAAGTGGGACTCCATGGAGAGGTCTAACGTGCCGAAAGTTCTGACCAGCGGCACTTCTGGCTTCCGCTTGATTTACGCCAGCTAAATTTCCTATGCGTTCCTCACACTGGCAAACTCTGATTCTGTTCTGGAGAGAGACTTGTAGGATACAAACTCCTGCTCCAGAAGTGAGAGATGGGGGCGGGGGCGCTGGGCTGGTGCTGAAAGCCCAGCACCCTTCCTTCTCGTCCCCGTGGAACCTGATGGAACCTTCTGTGTCTCTTGGCCTATTGCAAAGGAAGTGGGTGGTAGTCTTATTTGACTACACAGGCTGGGACTGCAAATGTGACATCTTTTTCTTTCACACTCTCACTGAAAATGCTGATTCAACGAATCTTCCTAAGCATCTGCTCGGAGCTTTAGGGTTTCCAAGAAGCTCGGTGAACAAGATAAGCTATGCTATCATGAAACTACTTCTCCAGGAGGTGGGGATTTAGAAACAGAACAAAGAAAGAAGCAAGGTGATTTTAGACTGTAATGAAGACTCTAGAGAAATCGCAAGTGATTGTATAATGGGCAAGGGAGACTGTGGAGTATTCTTCAACTGACCCAGAGCCTCTGAAAGTTATTTCACTTTAGGGGATGGTGGCTCTACCTTTCTTGTCTTTAACTAGCTCATTTTATAACTGTGGAAATGAAAGTAATAAAAAAAAGGAGTCATGTATTTAATTCATGGTCACAGAAATTTTGCTAAAATTTCTAAACTCATTTCAGAGTTGATCTGAATATTCATGTTACTGGTTGTGATAGCTCATTGGCTACTTCATTGAGTTCAATAAAAGGTTTTTATATATTTATTTTATGTGTTTTGGAGTTAAGTTACATCTTTTAAAAAATGTATCCTTTAAACAATGTGTCCCTTGGAAGAAATCAATGAATAAAATCATTTTAGGTAGAAATAAGTATCTTTTTTAAAAAAGATTTTTAAAAATTTATTTCTCTTAAACGTCATTATTTGTTTGTGTTATGGCTGGCTCAGCCCACCCTGGGGTGGGGGTATGCAGCATGTGGTGCCAGGGATCGAGGAGCGGTCGCAGCGCTTGCCTCAGGTTTCCTCCGTAGGCGCTGTAGACCACTGAGCCATCTCGCTGGCACGAAATAAGTATCTTGAAGACAACAGCCAGATGGGGGTGTGGAAAGGGTAGGCAGGGGGAGGCATCACTGCAGAGGTGGCGTTTGAGCTGAGACCTGAGTGCGTAGAGTAAAAGTCCACATGTGGAGGATTAGTACAGCATGAGGGTCGAAGACAACTTGTATAAAGGCTGTCATTTTCAAGAAACTAAACTTACTCAAGTAAGGAGGTGAACGTCCGGATGGGGACCAGGTTGTGATGGGCACTTAAGGTTATAGTAAGAAGTTGGAATTTTATTTTATATGCCATGAGAATCCACTGTAGTTTTATAAAGGGTCATCATCTGATTCGTGTTAGAGAACGGTGTTGTAGTTAGGGTTTACAAGGGAATAGATTTAATCCAAGGCATCATTTACAGGATTATTTTATAATATTCAACTAAAAAAGTCAAATATAGAAGAGTGCAACAGATCTTCCCAACCACTAGAGGCCCAAGTAATCCATCTTAGGATTCTCTGGATCCCATAGCAATGTCCTGTACTAATCTAGCTGAAGACCTAGAGCCCCTTGCAATGCCCTCCATAAATCCAGCTGGAGGCCTACAGCTCACAGCAATGTCTCAAACAAGTCTGTTTCACAGATCTGCACTGGGAAATTCCAAAGGCCTGTGGTGGAAGCTAGAATGTCTATGTCAGCAAGATGAAGGGTCTGTGTCAGCAGACTGAGGGCTCTGCTCTGGAGCCAGGAAGAAACAGTCAAGGTGAGGACCAGAGCTCGCTCGAAAAGTAACGCAGCCATGCTCAGCAGCAGCAAGGGTTGGGATAAATATCGCTCAGAGCTGCCAGGACCATCCAATGTTATCATCAGTTTGTGCGAAGCTACTTTATGGAAATATGCATATATCAATTCTAAATGTACTTATAATGTTATACTTACCAATGGGTATGGCTGGCAATGTCAACAGTTAGAACAATGCCTACCTTTTATTAAGCAAAGATATGGAACCAGACCCTGTGTTAGGCATCTGATATGTATTTGGTCAGAACTTCTAGATGCTTCCAAAACAAATTGGCGGAATTGTCATTTTACAGAGAGAATTGAAACTCAGAAGTCACAAGAGAAGTTCAGAGGAGTCATGATTTCTGTGTTGGGTCTGTCTATGTTAGTGTGGATTGGACAACCATGTATTTGTCATTTCTCTAGGTGAGTGTCTCTAAAACTTTGGGGACAGCGCCTGTAGCTTCCCAAAGTGGGCAAGCTGATTGACATTGCCTCAGGCCAGCCCCTTGTGTTGCAATAAATCCCAGGGACTAAGGAAGATCACAGTGATTCTCTGAGCTGCAGGCTGGGGCGACTTGGCACAGCACACTGAGCACTGCCCTTAGCCTTGAGGTACTTTAAACAGGGTAAGTCCTTAGAAGAATTTCAGCTTTCCACTCTGTAATTTGGAAATTATATTTATTTCCTAAAGTTACTGTGAAGAGCAAGTACACATAATAGATATTATTTAAATCCAAAATCCTTTCCTTTTCAGTGGATTATTGCTTTCCTTTAAGAAATCTATTTATTAGGCCTTGGGGTTATGGCAGTGAAGAAGGTAGGTGTAGTCCATGGTTTACTGTTTTTATGAAACATTTTTTAACATAAGATAAATGAAAATACTATTTAAAGAAATCTATGTGTTAAGTTATTTCAGAGGTGCTGTGAAATATATAGTGATAAGCACCTTAACAGAGAGTGTCCAAGGATAGTTAACTAAAGTCTTTCTCTGTAACACAGTAGTCCATTAAGCAGATAGTTATAGATAAACACAATGAACAAAAAGCTTTTGAGAGTTGAGGAGAGTGTTTCAAGGGAGGAAAATCATATTCACCCTCCCTAAACAGGAAAGCAGTTACTGCTATAGTAATAAGCAAGGACACAGCAGTTCCTGTGGGTATGGGAACAATTTAAATCTCATTATTCCCTGAGTACACATGGGACAGTCTCAACTCAAGGGATCCCCAAAGATGTATGCTTTTTTTTCTCATGAATGTCCAGTAATCGAACATTAACGCATTGGCTTCTCAGGTCTCTGGATCTGAGTTGCTAAACAAGGGCAATCTTATGTCCTGGCATATCTGCATGATGCTGGAATAATTATTTACAGAATTCACTTCCATTCTAAAATCTGTCCTGGTCTGGGTGATAAATTATGGGATCATCGTATTCTTAACACGTGGCACCTGGCTCCAGCTTGAGGAAATTCATTCTCTGTGTCTCTAGTTCTCACTGTAGGTAGAGAGTCTTTTCGTGATATTTCCCATCTTCTTTGGTCTGTTGGGATTTTATTGCATTTAAAGTTTTGAAAGTGATATCTGGTCTAATAGAGATAGTTCAATGAAGATAAGTGAGCATTATTATTATTGTGGTGGTGGGGGTGGTTGTCATCATATTCTCTGAGGATAAAAATTTTTACTGATGAAAGGGCCGGCAGTGTGGTAAAACCGCTGGTCAGAATGTTTTGATTTTCTATGGGAGGGAAAGACATAGCTTTAGAATGCATCCCATAATCCCTGCTATGTGCGCAGCACTCCGTCCATGTCAGCTGTGCAGTGCTGTCAACTTTCTATTTCCAGACAAGACTTTTTGTCCTCTTAATTGCAGTGTGGCCGCAACGTTGCCTAACTGGATGACTTCAGGCAGATAGAGCACTGACCTCCGAAGACCTCAATTTTCTCATTTGGAGGAGGTTATTTGGAATGGGGGTCCAAATTCAATTGAGGTGCTCAGAGGGTAAGCTGAGAACAGGGCTAATTAAGGCAAGCTGTAATTGTACTGTTTGTCTTGTTGTCTGAAGAAAGAGTGCTTGCAGAGCAGACTTTGAAACCATGACAGTGAGATGCCACCTCAACACGGCTGCTTCGTGACCTTGTGTCAAAGACTTCTCACGCCAGCCCTGTCCGTGAATCATAGCTAGAGCTAAAGTCTTGACCACAAAGCCCGATAGCACCACTGGACTCTGGTTTAGCGTTTTTGATTCCTAAGCTGGTGACAGTGAGAAGCAGTTTTCTTGCTGCCTGCGCTGCTTTCTGCTCTGTCTTCTCTCCCTAGCACATGACAGGATCTGGCTGAGGCAGTGGTCAGGGGAGCATGATGGAGGAAGTAACCTTTTCTTTCATTGGGAGAGATTTGCTGCATTGAAACCTGAAGTGCAACTTCCCAGGGCTGGGTTGTAACAGGCTGCCAAGGAGCCCTGTGTTAGCAAACAAAAGCACTCTTAGTTTTTTGTTAATGAAAACTCAGTCAACCGCAGGGAGAGATGATAGCTCTTTTCCCCATTTCATTCATATGCACGATAACGAGCTCCATTGTAGAGCAAGCCTTGGGGCGCTATGATGCTGTTATTTCTGCTGGTCAGAATTTATACATGTCCCACATGACTCAGGGTGCACAGCCTAATTCGCAGTGGGTGACTCTGACTGCTTAGCATTCTGCAGATTCTTAGCTCTGGCCTGGATGGTCAGCCCTTCAGAATGAGGTCAGCCACAAGCGCCTCAAGCCGTCTGACATAGGAAATAGTTCCACGGGACACTTACGTTACAAAGGCCTTTTCTTATGTGTTAAAGTATCTGGAGCCTTTTGGTAAATGAGCTTCACACACACACAGCACATGCGCTCACATGCCTGAGTGATTAGAAGTTACCACTGAACCAGCTCATAAATTCAGTTCGGTAGAGTGAAAGGAAAGTAGTAAGGTATGAGGCAAGTTGGATGATCTTCATTTGGAGATCTAAAATAGTAGAGTTCTAAGAAGGTAGGTAGCGTTGTCTGCTGTCAGTGGTGGAAGTTGCAGTATTTATTTTATTATTATTATTATTATTATTATTATTATTATTTTTGTCTTTTTGAGACAGGGTCTCGCTATGCAGTTGAGGCTGGCCTTGAGCTCACTTTCGTAGCCCAGGCTGGTCTCGAACTCGCACCGATCCTCCTGCCTCAGCCTCCCGAGTGCTGGGATTACAGGCGTGCGCCACCTCGCCTGGCTCGGAAGTTGCAGTATTGCAGCCACCTATTTTGTCCTTATAAATTGCCTTATGACTCTACTCATGGGAATCGGGGACCATGGATAGCAAACACATTTATGTCAAAATATGATCAAAGAAAAGCTTAGCACAAGCCCTCATAGCTATGTCAAAACTTGTGTTCAATAGTATCTTTGCTTCTTTAGAAAAATGTGGAGACAGGTTACATGTAAAGTCTCACGAGGGAATTGATATTTGAAACAGTAATTTTAGCATTTGTGCAACAAAACAAGCTTGCAATATGTTCATTACACTGAGGCACGTAAATAAAGTAATGCTATACTATTTTAGAAGCATGGAAGAACTAAGTTAGGTATCAACAGCAGTTGTGAGCAGATGGAAAATATTTGTTAGATGATTGTCACACTCTTCATTAATTTCAGTAATTGATATTGAACTCTGTGTACTTAAAAATCTTTCTCTTCTGATTGTCAATAGATTGGTTTTCAACGTGTGTGTGTGTGTGTGTGTGTGTGTGTGTGTGTGTGTGTGTGTGTGTGAAAATGCCATCTCTCAAATATCAACTTGGAATCTGCCTCACCCTCCCTACTGTTGGGGTTACAGGTATGTGCCAACACAGATGATGTATTTCTAATTTACAGGAGTCTCCATTACTGTTTGCCATAATAGTTATGCCAATTTATAATCCCACCATTGGTGCTATACAAGAATTTTCATTACTCCAACACCCTAAATAACACTTGCTGTCTCTTCTCTTTGAGAAAAGTGAATTGGAAGACAACAATATGCAATGTATTAATTATTGTAACTATCCTATTAGACTGTTTCATTGCTATCTTTTCTCCTTAAAATTATTTAAAAAAGACTCTGACAGGGGCCCAGCAGGATGGCTCAGTGGTCTAAAGCGCCTGCTTAGGAAAGCTTGGGCAGCTGCAGGGACCGCGGTTTGATCCCTGGCATCACACACTGCGTCAGCCCTGCCCTCAGGGCAGGCTAAGCCGGCCATAAAAGTAAATAAACAAACAAACAAAAGTTCTGAAACAAGATTAAAATAAAAAAAAAATAAAAAAGAGACTCTGATATGTATTATCTCTAATTTTTATAACAGTCCTAAGATAGGTAATGTTTTCTACTTTTCCCAAGAGTGAGATCTGAGACTGAGACAGACTAAACAATTCAAAATATCGAGCCTTAGAATTGATTACTGGTGCCGGGAGTGGTGGCTCACGCCTGTAATCCCAGCACTTGGGAGGCTGAGGCAGGAGGATCGTTGTGAGTTCGAGACCAGCCTGGGCTACAAAAGTGAGCTCAAAGCTAGCTTGAACTGCACAGTGAGACCCTGTCTCAAAAAGCAAAAAAAAAAAAAAAAAAAAAAAAAAAAAAAAAAAAAAAAAAAAAAAAAAAAAAA
>PVJA010053856.1:0-11645 GCA_004027025.1 Myocastor coypus
TTTTTTTTTTTTTTTTTTTTTTTTTTTTTTTTTTTTTTTTTTTTTTTTTTTTTTTTTTTTGTATAAATTATGGCCAGCTCAGCCTGCCCTGGGGGTGGGACTGGCGCAGCATTTGTTGCTGGGGGTCAAACTGTAGTCCATGCAGGTGCCTAAGCTTTTCCCGTTTTTTCAGATCAGTAAGTTTTTTCTTTTTCCTGTGTTTTCCTATGTTTCCTATGTTTGGCAGTCTTTAAAGTATACTTTAAAAAGTATATCTATGTACCTGCTTTTCTTATGTCTAAATACTTAGTTAAGGGACCACAATGCATATCTCTAAAAATACCAGTTGATACCAGTTCACATTCAGTAGCCTAAAACTTAGTTATTTAATGTTAATTTTATTAAGCAAAAGTGCCTAATGTGAGGGCTACCTATAATTCAGTGATCCTCTGTGTTAATGCTAAACTATTTTATTGACGATTTTGTCATACACAAATAATAGTAGATTGGAACTATAGAATAATATTGTGAGGGATTTTGTTTCTTAGTGCTTTCCAACTGAGTTTTTCTAGTTTGGCTTATGATTATAGTAACTTCAACCAACATAGATTTCAGACTTCAAGTAGTAAAGATCAGGGTTTTTTGTTTTTGTTTTTGTTTTAGAATATAATATTTATTGGCAGCCAGGCGTGGTGGCTCATGCCTGTAATCCCAGCACTTGGGAGGCTGAGGCAGGAGGATCGCTGCAAGTTCGAGGCCAGCCTGAACTGCACAGTGAGACCCTGTCTCAAAAAGCCAAAAAAAAGAATATAATATTTATTGGGAAAAAAAACCTTCTGTGCAAGAGGGGAACAGAAGGGGGACCCTAGTGGGTTACCCCAGTAATCTTTTAATAGCTTTTAATATCCTCAGTACAGAGTATAGTTCAACATTATATACTTTTTATACTATTTAGTGTTTGTCTAAATTATTGAAATGAGTGATCAAATATCTCCTCATGACTTCTAGGAAAACAAATTAGATGCCTACCATAACACCAGTACAGTTTCTCTCTTGTGGTAGACAGCATATAAAGCATCATCAGTCAAATAATGCTTTTAGTTGTGACAGTCTTTGGAAGATGTCTTCGGACATGATTGTACCATCCCAACCTCATTCAAATCTGGTGGGATTTCCTGCCTCAAAGTTTTGGTTTGTTTTGCTTTGTGTTGTGTTGTTTTGTTTTGTTTTGTTTTGTTTTGTTTTGTTTTGTTTCAAAAAGGGAGAATGAAAACTCCCCAGGTGCATGGCCAGCGTGGCACACCAGGAATTGCACCCTAGTCCTTGCATCTGCCTAAGCAGGACCTTAGTCTATTGAGCTATCTGGCTGACCTCCTGGAGCTATTTTTTTTTTCTCGCCCCCCTGCCCCAGCTATTTTTAAAATTTTGGGTGTTTTTTTCTAGTTATTCCTAGAATATAGAGCTACAATTGATTTTGATGTTTTAGCATATTTTTGCATCTTTGCTAAATGCACTAGCACCAGTTTTTGAGAAATTGGATTACTTCGTATCAGATGTTAAATTTATTTATGTGGTCTGACGGATGGCTTGGGTAACTTGAAGAGCCTTACGAAGTTGATACTGGGTAACACGTAGTTGAATGAAGAAGACACTATAAGCTTAGCTGAATGGCTGACAAACCTGTGAAGAAACTGCTTATTTCACTTGATCCTCTTGTCTGGCATTGGAGAAGAGATGGATGGAGTCCCTGTCAGGTGAACCCCATGACCTCTAAGAAGTACAGTTAGTATCCTGCTGCCTGACTGTCATTTCTGTGTGCACCCTAGCTAAAAATCTACACAATTTGGTCAAACTGAGCATTCTTGATTTATCAGAAAATTACCTGGAAAAAGATAGAAATGAAGCCAGGCATGGTGGTGCACACCTGTAATCCCAGTACTTGGGAGGCTGAGGCAGGAGGATCAGTGCAAGTTCAAGACCAGCCTGGGCTACAAAAGTGAGCTCAAGGCCAGCCTGAACTGTATCAAGAGACCCTGTCTCAAAAAGACCAAAAAAAAAGATGGAAATGAAGCTCTACAAGAACTGATTCACAGGCTCAGCCTCCTGGAACAGCTGTCTACACTGATGCTGCTTGGTGCCGGGGTGTGCACATCAGCCTGGCCAGCCTGCTGGAGCACCTCAAGGAGACCCTGCAGCTCATCAAGCTTGGGTTGAAGAACTGGGGACTCACAGGCACCAAGATTGGAATTTTAGGTACATTTTTTGAGAAGAATTTTCTGAAGAACTTCCAGCAGTTGGCTTGGCTGCATGGCTGCATTTGAGAATCTTAAGCAACAGTACTAAAGGACTTTTACCTGACCCAGCATTAGTCAGAAAACTTGGCCATGTATTATCCAAATTAACTCCTTTGCAAGAAGCTAGGCTTATTGGATGGCAATTTTTTTTAATTATTTATATTTTTCTTGTTTCAGAACCTTTGTTTGTTTATTCACTCATTTTTATGGCCGGCTCAGCCCACCCCGAGGGCAGGGCTGGAACAGCATGTGGTGCAGGGGATCGAACTGTGGTCCCTGAAGCTGCCCAAGCTTTCCCAAGCAGGCGCTTTAGACCACTGAGACGTCCCGCTGGGCCCCTATTGGATGGCAATTTGATGATGAAAATATCAGTGTTATTAAAGGTGCTTTTAAGCTAGTAACTGCTTAAAAGACATCCTTTGCTAATGAGAACATTGGGGGCTTTTTACTTTCTGAATGATTTAGAATCCTTAGAAAAAGAAGACGAAGATGACAAGTGAGAGTTTAATATTGATGACTCAGCTTTCCTTGCCTGCCGCCGGCTCCTGAGGTTCCGACATGCGCATCGAGAAGTGTTACTTCTGCTCTGGGCCCATCTACCCCGGCCACGGCATGATGTTTGTCCGCAACGACTGCAAGGTGTTCAGATTTTGTAAATCCAAATGTCATAAAAACTTTAAAAAGAAGCGCAATCCTCGCAAGGTCCGGTGGACAAAAGCGTTCCGGAAAGCTGCTGGCAAAGAGCTGACGGTGGATAATTCATTTGAATTTGAAAAACGGAGAAACGAACCTGTTAAATACCAGCGAGAACTATGGAATAAGACTATTGACGCGATGAAGAGAGTTGAGGAGATCAAGCAGAAGCGCCAGGCCAAATTTATAATGAACAGATTGAAGAAGAACAAAGAGCTCCAGAAAGTGCAGGACATCAAGGAGGTCAAGCAGAACATCCACCTCATCCGCGCTCCTCTTGCAGGCAAAGGGAAGCAGTTGGAAGAAAAGATGGTGCAGCAGCTGCAGCAGGATGTGGACATGGAGGATGAGTCTTAGGGACCTTGCTGGCCATGCTGTTCCTGTGTGAAAATCTCTTGTGGACACTTAGAGCTTGGACACCCTTGGCCAGTTTGTTGTTAGTTGCTCCAGTCAGGGCAGCTGGAGTCCTTTTGTAGTGCTGTCTGTGTACAATGGCTGGGGTGCTGGGCTTCCTCCCCAAAACAACCCTCTGGCACCGTGCTTGTGTGGGTGTGAAGATTCTGTGTGCACACACAGAGGTGTATGGTGGACATCAGCGGCTGTGGCATCTGCATGCTGGCCTAGGTGCCACTGTGTAAAGACTGCCAAAATTCATGAAGGTGACACATGAAATAAACTTCCTTGCATTGCCATGTTAAAAAAAAAAAAAAAAAAAAAAAAAAAAATATTGATGACTCAAACTAGTATGTCCATGTCTCATCTGTCTAAGTAGGATTATCCACTCCTTGATGAGAGGGACTCTTGTTCCTTCTTGTGTGAGCCTTGGCCCTCAAGATACTACATCACAAAAGCTGGTATATTTCTACTTGGTACAGTTCCTGGCATGTAACAGATTCAGCAAATATTTGCTAAACATAAATAAATCATCAATAAATAGATACTCATTTTAAAAAAGAATGGAAAACTACTTAGTAAATAGGGAAAAGCTGTTGCTTCACAGAACATGAAGACTTCACCCATGAAACAGAAAAATTGTGCTTGCCTTAAAGGTATCCACGTTAAAGCTGGCATTGCTCTACTCAGTAAAGTCTGACTTCTTGGCAAAGCAGTCTAACTCTATCTTTGTGGAGAGAACAGCCAACATCTGAAAATTCTGTCAGAGAAGTCCCCTTAAGGCTCATCTGGAATTTGACAATTGGGTACATTTTGTCAACAAAAGCAACCTCTGAGGGATTTGTTACATTTCTCAGGTACCAACTCAAAAGGAAAGTAAACATACAGTACATACATGTATCCCCCCAAAATAGGGAAAGAGCCAAGGAATGGAGAAAGAGAAGGAAAAGACTATGAAGAAAAGAATTAAGATGTATTAAGTATGTGTACCACCTTCCCACAAGGAACAAATATCATGTGCTACACATGTGCTAATAACTTTTTTTAGGGCAGGGTACTAAGAATAAAACTCAGGACCTCATGCTTGTTAGGCAAGCACTGTGCCATTGAGCTAAATTTCCAGCCCAAAAGTAAATGTTTTGCTGGGCATGGTGTTGCATGCCTATAATCCCAGTACTTGGAAGACTGAGGCAGGAGGATCATTGTGAGTTGGAGACCAGCCTGGGCTACAGATTGAGCTCAAGGCCAACCTGAACTGCATAGTAAGACCCTGTCTCCAAAGGGGGGGAAAAAAAAAATTAAAAAGCAAAGCTATAATCCAAGAACATCAGAAATTGACACTGAAATATTCAGACCAAGTGACAAAGACCTTTAGGTTATGGAGTTTGAAATACATCACCATTTGAGCCTTCTCTTCTCAGCTGTTTTATGCATGTGAATATAAGCAAGTGCAGAGTCCCTTGTAGGGAAAGGACATTATATCATAGCTTATTATGTGGATCATTTCGCCTGATTTATGTGGCCCTGAAATTCATGGAACGCCACCATCTGAATCAGTGATAACCTTTTAGAATTAGAGATAAGTGCCCAAACTACAACTTAAAATCCACTTATGTATCACTGTAATTAAATTTGAATACTGAGATTTAATTTAGAAGAAACAGCTTGTACATTAGCATCTTTTGTCCTAAAAACAAATAACATGCATTCCATAGGTTTGGCACCACTGATTCACCTTTCACACTGATTTCTGTTTAGCTCACAACATTTATATTTGCAATTAAACAAAGAGTTTCCTTATTGTTTGACATTATTTACAACAATTGTTTTCCTTCAGTTATGTCAAACTAAAGTAAAAGTCTTCATTAACCAAAATTCTCAGAAAATTGAAGAAAGTCAGGTCCCACTTATGTATGGTTGTGGTACTCTTTCTGTTTCAACATTTGTGCTAAGAAGTAAATTTTAGAATCACTTAACCCACTGATAGCCTTGGAAAAAGTGTGAACCTCTCTCTGTATGTTTGTTTCCTCATCTGAAATATAATATTTATACCTACTTTGTGAAATTTTGAGCACCAAATGATCAGTCTTATGTACTCAGTATGGTACCTGAAAGCTAATGAATGTTAGATGAATGTTATCTATTACTATTACCTGAGTGGGAACCATATAGTATCCTAAAAAAAATAGGCACAGAAATTTGGGTCTGACCTCTATAACCAGACACAAGAAATTAACGAATTTTCTTCAAATATTTTTAGTCTTTTGTCCTTTTAGCTTCTTGACACGTCTTCACCTTTAAAATACAGTTGAGATCATTTGAATTCTGTTGTCATACCTTTTTTTGTTAAATTAAATTGAAAATCTACGTTTTTAAAAAATTTACAGATTTCCTTCCCATAGCTTTGTAAAGTCTCTCTTGATTAGATATGGAAGCATTATATGGGAAAAGGGATTTTGAACAGTAAAGTAATATATTTTTTTCTTTCTGCATATATTTCTCTACATAAAAAATGAAGTTAGCTGTACATATAACATGTAAAAATGGTGATTGTCTATGTTATTGTTTTACAAATGATTTTATTCCATAGTAACTTTTTGTATGTTCTGAATTATCTACACTGAGCATCTATTTTGATAAGGTTTTTTGCAAAGATGTTTTTAAGTTCTGTATTTTTTGAGAAAATAATACTTTCAAACCTCACATCTTAAAGGGCGACAGCTCAGTAGACTAAGCACTTGTCTGGCAAGGGCCTGAGTTCAATCCCTGGTTCCACGAGAAAAAAAAAAAAAAAATTACCAAACTTCACATCTTATAGTCAGTTATGGTGGCACACACCTGTAATACCAAAACTCAGGAGTCTGAGTCAGGAGGATTGTTGTGAGTTCAAACCAGCCTGGGCTACAAAGCGAACACAAGACCATCCTGAACTGCATAGTGAGATCCTGTCTCAAAAAGATCAAAGAAAATAAGTATTACATATTAACACAAATTAAAAGCTTTATGTTCCTTGTCAGATAAATCCACTGCTGAGAGATTAGTTACACAAAATCTGATTTGGCTGGTGCACTGTTCTCTAAGAGAGACATAATAGGTGACTCCTGAATACCAGTATTGATAGAATCATCATTTTATAGAAAAGATGATGAAATGCATTTAGTTATATAAACTAATGTTGTCTTACAACTTTTGTGTCAAACCACATTTCTTAAGTGTGAACATTGTAAAACTAGTCATCTGTAGCCTACAACACCTAGTAAGCTTCTGTGTTTGTGTGGAAGTTATATTATTTTGGTTCCATCTTTATATGTTCTCTTATTTCAAAATAAAAATGTACCTTTTGGCTTAACAGTAATAGCTATGGTGGGTTATCTTCTTTTAAAAGGCAGTGGTAGGTGTTAAAATTTCTTCTTATACCTATGAAGTAAAGCATTTTCATTTTTTTTAAAGCATGGACAAACTAGGAAGAATTGGCAAGAAAATTTGTTGCTAGTAAGTTTTTGTTGTTCATTTGAAATTATATTAGTACATATTAGTTACACAGAGCAGTGGGTTTCTTTTTGATGTAGTTGCATATGCCTATGACATATTGATCACCTTATTACTTCGTTCTTTTTCCTTCTACCCTTCCCTTCTTCCCCTTTTGTCTGTCTCTACTTTCCTGTGTTCTTTATTTCTTTATTTATTTTTTAGATTCAACAAATGAAAGAAAACATGCAATCTTTGACTTTCTGAGTCTGGCTTTACATGATGATCTCCACTTCCATCCGTTTTCTTGCAAGTTACATAATTTCATATTTTATGGCTGAATAGTACTATATTGTGTATATTTTTTTTCTTTTGTGCATTCATCTTTTGTGCCTGTATAGACAGGCACCTAGGATGTTTCCGTAGCTTTACTATTGTGAATTGTGTTGCAATAAACATGGGAATGCAGGTATGACTATTGTATAATGACTTTAATTCTTTTGAGAATATACCAAGGAGTTACCTAGGTTGGAGTTCTATTTTTGAGTTTGTTGAGGAACCTCCATACTGATTTTCATGGTAGTTGTGCTAACTTAACATTTCAACCAACAGTATAGAGGGATTCCCTTTTGCCTGCATCCTTGCTAACATTTCTTATTCATGTTCCTGGTAATAGCCATTCTGACTGGAATGAGACGGAATCTCAATATAGGTAATTTTTGTTTAGTTTTGCAGTATTAGCATTCTGGACCTTTATACAGTCACAGTTTAGATGTCCACTTTCTTGATAGCCAACCAGGGTGAACATTTTGTGGAATCTAGAACTAAGAGTCGTAATTGCAAATATAGAGATAGTGTCATGCTCCTGTCTTTACAATCCTGCTGGCAAATAGCCTGTGTTTTCTACTACTGCCTTTAACTTAAAATACCACGTACAAGGGTGGTATTTTAGATTTCATGTTGCATTTTCAAAATGTGCATGGTGTGTGTATGGATATATAAGAAGGCATATCACAATTAGTAACTGTATACTTAACTGACATTAGGTTGCATTAAAGAATCTAAACTACTAGTGGAAATAGGCTGGTATAAGTTCTGTGATGTAATGTCCAATTAACCCTACACTAAACCTCTATGACATAGTTTCTGTAGCTGTTGATTGAAAACCTTGCCTTATTTTATTTCCATATGAGAAAATTTTAGACACAATACTCCTAGAATGAGTCTGCAAAAATTGGTGAAATTAGATGAGTATTAAAAACTCAGAATCACATTTGCATACAAATTCACTGTATTTTTAGACATCCTGTAAGTTTTTGAGACAAACCTATAAGCTTAATTTTTTTATAAGCTATACAAAAGTATAGGTAAGCTGGAAAATTTATCTCCATGGTAGAGTGCGCGCGCACACACACACACATATTAATAAATATAACATTTATGTTTGTTGGTAGAACGTGATTAAGTTCTAAAGTATTTTGTAGTAATTTTTCCATTTGTCTGCAGTTTGTCTTGCTTCACTTGTCAACAGGATATAATTCATGGGGCCCGGCAGGATGGCTCAGTGGTCTGAAGCACCTGCTTGGGAAAGCTTGGGCGGCTTCAGGGACTGTGGTTTG
This sequence comes from Myocastor coypus, assembly GCA_004027025.1. NCBI lineage: Eukaryota > Metazoa > Chordata > Mammalia > Rodentia > Myocastoridae > Myocastor > Myocastor coypus. The sequence goes on from PVJA010053856.1 coordinate 8,447, forward strand.
ATCCCCGGCACCACATGCTGAACCAGCCCTGCCCTTGGGGTGGGCTGAGCCAGCCATAAAAATGAGTGAATAAACAAACAAAGGTTCTGAAACAAGGGGAAAATAAATAAACAAACAAATAAACAAACAAACAAACAAATAAATAAATAAAATAAAAATTCTTTTAAAAAAATAAAATAAATTCAGCCAAAGGGTGTCAGGATTTACTCTCTTAAAAAAAAGAAAAAAAAAAAAGGTATAATTCAGCCAGCTCTATTGTTAGTTTCCCAGTCTGTCCAAAGGTGGGCCCATATTTTGGCACAGCATATGCTTGGGTGAGGTTGAGTTTCCTCCAGAGTCTTGTGTTCAAATACTATTTTCATTTCTTTTATTTTCCTCTGGGGTGGGGTGTGTATGCTTTGATGGTGTTTGGCATTTGGTGTGTGAATACAAAATACTTGTCATTTGATGGCTGAAGATGGGGTTGAATATCAATTGTAAGACTAAAACATGAGCAAAAAGTTTCTTCTGCTTTTTTTCCTTTACCTACCTGAAACCTGAAATAGTACAAAAAACTACACAAGGGAGAAGGGTGTAGCAGATGAACATATTATCAATCACTTTCTTACTGATAAGGAACTAGTATATTTTATTTTTTTATCCAAAGTTAGATTGATAAGTAATTTGAGGCATGGCTATGTGGCAGTATTGCCACAAAAATAGCATCATTTTACAAAAATCATGTCGCTGTTAAAGAATTCAAGGGCTGGCCAAATAGCTAGCTCAGCAGGCTAATGTGTCTGCTTAAGGGGCCCAGCAGGATGGCTCAGTGGTCTAAAGCACCTGCAGGCGGCTGCAGGGACCACGGTTCGATCCCCGGCACCACATGCTGCGCCAGTCCTGCCCTCAGGGCAGGCTGAGCTGGCCATAAAAATAAACAAACAAACAAGTGTCTGCTTAGGCAAATGCAGGAACCAGGGTTCAATTCTTGGCATACAATGCTGGCCCCACTCCTGGGGTACACTGAGATGGAGATTGAGACTTGGTATGGTGGTGTGCGCCTATAATCCCAGCCCTTGGGAGGCTGCAAACAGGAGAATCCCTACAAGTCTGATTTGTATATAGTAAGACCTTGTAGACCTAATACTAAATACATAAAATTTAAAAATTTTAAAAGTCCATATACTGGATTTTTATTTTGTTATTGTTGATGTTAATGTTACTTAGTTACCAGAGAAACTTTGTATTTCTATCTTTAAAGAAAGTAAGTCCTGAAGTTTATTCAATTACTTGACCCTTGAGTAGGATCATAAAGGCTTTTAAGTAACTAAGTCCAGTAATGCTGTTTTCTATAAGAAATACCTGAGTATTATGACATTATCAGAGAATAAGTTATTGGTCTCCCCTTGTTCAAGTTTGTATAGGCAGTGCTAGAGTTCATTTCATCCTTATAAAAGCTTTTTTCAGTGCCTGAACTTAAATGATGTGTTTTTTATTGTGCTTATTTTTTTTTTAGATGAACTTGTAGCATTTAGTAATTTATATTCATCTTGAGATAATTGAGGTACATGAAAGAATTCTCTTAGGATCAGAAAACAAAATACAATTAATACTCATTACTCAAAGTTTTTTTTTGTTTTGTTTTGTTTTTTGTCTTTTTGAGACAGAGTCTTGCTATGCAGTTGAGGCTGGCCTTGAGCTCACTTTTGTAGCCCAGGCTGGTCTCGAACGCGCACCGATCCTCCTGCCTCAGCCTCCCGAGTGCTGGGATTACAGGCGTGAGCCACCACGCCCGGCATTACTCAAAGTTTTGTGCTTTTACAAACGGTCAATATAAAGATTTTTATCTTAGAGTGACTTCTTTACAGATGTAACTTCTGAAAAAAAGTGGTTAGTACACACACATTTTGGGGCATTGTCAGGAGGACTTACATCCTCTCAGGTGGGGAGTATAGTTACAGTTGTGCTCTTACTAACTTGAAGTTCTTTTTTTCCTTTTTTTTTTTTTTTTTCCACCCTTGGGTAGTGGGAATCAAACTCGCAACCTTGTGCCATTAGCTATATCCCTGGCCCCTAAATATTTAATAAGGGCTTCTACAAATTTTTGGTTTCATTTTGTTTTGTAGTAGGGATTGAACTCAGGACCATGTGCTTCCTAGGCTGGCATTTAAGCTACTGAGCTATCTCCCCAGCCCCATACAAATTTCCTTTTATAGGTCCTACAAATTCTCTAGGCAGTTCTGTTCTCCAGAGACTAGCTGTCATAAAAAACTAAAGCAAGCTAAACAGGGATTCCCCTATATTTACCCTAACTCTCACTTTGCAAATACCTCAGCTATAGAAGAAATATGTACATAAGCTTTATTTGAACATATCTTAAGAAAGAAAAGTCAGTCAGGGGCTTGTGACATGGCCCAGCAGACTAAGCACCTGCTTAGGCAAGTACAGGGACCAGGGTTTGACCCCTGGCACTACATGCTGGGCTGGGCACACTCATCTGGCCACCAAGATCTGATGTGGTGGAACACACCTATAATCCTAGTGCTGGGGAGACTAAAAACTGGAGGATCACTGTAAGTCTGAACTGCATAGTGAGACTCTGTACCAAATAGATGTAACTACCAAATAGATGTAACGTCAGCCATAGTGGCACACCTATAATCCCAGCACTGGGGCAACTAAGCAAAAAGGACTGCCATGAGTTTGAAGCCAGCCTAGGCTACATAGTGAATCCAGGGCAGCCTGAACCAGATAGCAAGACCCTGCCAAGAAAGAGAAGCTGACTTTATAGTAAGCTTTTTAAATATTATCTCATAATAAAGAGTTTTGAAGATTTACCTCTTTAAGTAAAGTTGTCATTTTAGAATACAAAAGTACTTGCTTAAAATATATAAACAGTCTATTAAATCAAATACAGTCAAACTCAAAGTAGGATTTAACTCACTTTTCCATTACAGGTTATCAAGTTATCCCCAACCAGCAACAAAACTACCAAGGAATAGTTGGAGTTCAGCAGCCCCAGAGTCAGGGCCTAGTTGGAGGCCAACCCAACAGCATTGGAAATCAGATTCAAGGAGTGGTCATCCCCTATCCTTCAGTGCCATCATATCAGGTATGTCATTTCTTTTAAGCTGCGTTAGGTAGAGACAATTTTCAATAAATGAAGTGTACAGCTACAATACAATTTTTTTAATATAATGCAGATGTTTCTTTTTTTTTT
>PVJA010053857.1:0-11729 GCA_004027025.1 Myocastor coypus
CCACATATTAGATAGACTTTCAGATCCGGAAAATAACAGAAAGGAGTAGCAAATGTCTATATTGCTAACTATAAAAATGTTATCATCTTAACTTGTCTCTGTCATCAAACTGAGCCACTAGGAAGTAGCATTCTAATCTCAGAAAAACAAAAGCAAAAACAAACAAACAAAAAATCTTGACATTGTCATCACAGGCTTTTCTCATTTCTCTATACTCCTTTGAATAAAGAATAAGGTTTATGTCTAGATGTTCCTCCAGAGCTTTCATAGGTGGGACACATAGATCACAGGATCAAAAGTACAGTAATGCACATAAGTGTGTAATACTAGAACATGGGTGTGTTATACTGGATGAGTGCCCTACTGGGTTGGTAGCTGGATGTGATGTTAAGTGAAGCCTTGTAGGAGAAGGTGGGTCACTGTGGGCATGGTCTGGACATAGATTATGAATAAATAATAGAGAGATGGTAGCTAGCTGCCTTTTTATGAAAGATAAATGATAAATGAAATTTAAGTCTGAGAGTCTTGAACCTGAATAGGAAAATAGAAATTGCAGAAACCCTGGGTATTTTCTGAAAGAACTGGAAACACCATATCATACTGATATATGTGCCCCTATGTTTATAGCAGCATGATTTATGACAGCCAAACCTAGGAAACAACCAAAATGCCCATCACCTGAGGAATGAATGAAAAAGATGTGGTGATTTTATACAATGGAGCATTACTCAGCTATAAAGAAAAATAAACTTGAAGCCTTTGTAGCTAAGTGGATGCAATTTGAGAATATGCTCATAAATGAAATAAACCATAAGCATATGTGTAAATACTGTATTTTTCCCTAGTGGAAGAACTGAAAAGAAGAAAAAAAAATTGAAAGGAATAACGCAGTTAAGTGGAAAGCAAGAATTTAAGGATTAAACAACGAAGAAAAAGAAAGGGAAAAAAGTGAGAAAATATGATAGGGGCAAAAGCATACATTTATATAAACAAGATGATTAAGGCAATGGTCCTAAGAATCTCCATCAGATTTTTGAAAATAGCAGTGAATGGGTCGAATTCTCACCCTGGCTAACTCTATATGCTGATATCTGTGAACTAAGTAACTACATTGTGGACAGTAATGTGTAATAATAAAACCACACTTAAAATATCTGTCACTTTGGTCTTCTAAATGTGTACTGCCTCTAATGTCATATCAATTATTGCTATACTCTCTTCAAACTAAATGTCTGTTAAAAATGTAATAACAGTAAAAGAGAGACAAGAAAAATAAAATGTAGCTGTATTGTACTGCTACAATATTGTATATAGTTTGGTTTCTAAATTTCTGTGTAAAAATGAGAAATTATTTTTAAATATTCCATAGAGATTTAAGTTTTACAATATCCATGGTTGTTGTAAAATAGCAATTCCATTTTATGTCTAAGGTATGTGATATTCAGACATAATGATATTAAGCTTAACTGCTTCTGTTAAAGGATAATAATATTATGCTTCTTTTCTGAATGTTTAACAACTAAAGTTTGCAGACCAAAAACTAGACAGCTAGTTGGGCTAAGAAGATAGCTAATATTTTTGGCCTTAGCCCTTGAAGGTCAGTGAGGACTCAGGACATTAGAGAATCTCTACTGTGACATCTTGGAAATAAGTGGTGTCCCAAACTTTCTGATCAAGAAGATTATGGGGACTCAGAGGAAAGTGATCAATGAGATCACTGCCTAAGGAGAATCACCTAGGACAAAAAAAAATCCATCAGGCTTTCACAGACAGCAAATTGGTCAAGCAATGGTTGTGGCTCATCCAGATGACTGACACTGACAAACGATTCAGGAGGTACTGTACATGGTTCCAGAGTAAATCCTAAGGGGATTTGACTTACCTTATCTGATAGCAAATCTTACATTTTCAGTTATATAGGTCTTACTTTAACCTGGTCTTAACCAACCAGCAGAAAAGTATAACTGTGCCGTATAAAAGGTAAAGCTATATTAATATGATGAGCTATAAAAGGTTCAAGTCAACAACTTTGGATAATGGCCAGTTCTGCTGATAATCCACTACTGTTATGGACTATTGGACTATATTAGGTTAATTTGCTGAATATTAACCCAATGTAGTACCTGCAATGTTTGGACTGGAGTCAAGTATGAAAAAGTCCTTTAAAGATTTCTCCAAATACAGCTTCTCTAACAACAATGGAACACCCATCTCTGACAAAACAAACCAAAAAAGGGGATATAAATAAAGGATTTGTTGTGAAAAAATATACATATGTGTTTGTGTGTGTGTGTGTGTGTGTGTGTGTGTGTATACACAAGATAGTTAGGACAGATATACAGCTATTTTCCCTTAGTTCAGTGAGAAGAAAGGTTTGCACTAATGTTATTTAGAGAAGATATCATGTTTGCATCTTGTCTTCTGAATACCTACTATGAAGACAACAATATGCAATGTATTAATTACTGTAACTGTCCTACTAATCTGTTTTAAAACTGTGTCATTGCTGTTTTACCTTTTTTCTCATCAAAATAAAAATAAAGTAAAATGTATTGACAAAAACAAAGAAGTAGTATAAACCATTCTCTACAGTTTTCAAACTGTAAGGACTGAAACAAAAAAATAAATAATTATGAACAAGTAAACAGTAGATTAACACAAAGGAAATATAAAATATTTTTTAAATTGTTGAGATTTTTAAATTTTAACACAAATTTTTTAGCTGGCTATCTAGAAGCCAGGCAGACAGACAGACACCCGCCCCACCTCCCCTGAGTGTCCCCTGATTGATGCCTGCCCTGCCAGAAGCTCTTTCTCTGTTTCTCTTCTGCCATGTCCTCCCATGCCACCTGCCTTGGATCTGGCCAACTGTGAGTTGAACAATTTACAAACCATGAGGGCTCAGAGATTTTTTTAACTTGCAGAAGTCAGGTATGTGCCCCAGCAATAAGAAGTAACAAAAATATTCATTTTTAGAACATACATAACTCCTTCAACCAAAAATAAATATTTTACACACTCACTTTCTTTCAATATATGAACAGAAAATTCCAAAAGGAAATACCACAAAAGCCATCAGTCAGCTGTTTGGGCTGTTGCTGAATAATTCTGACATGCAGCACTCTTGTTTCCTTTTAGCATTATTAAAACTTTGCTATCTGCATAGAGGACACTGATGAGTGTACCATTTTATGAAAATTTGGGGCAGAGATAATTTTGTTTAGTTGAAAAAATCAAAGGAAAGCAATAAGATGTCACATAATGACTTTCTCTTGTATTTTAGAAAAGTAGAAGTCCACTATTTTGGAATAGAAAAATAATGAATGCAATACTCTACAGTCATACTGACTGAGTTACATTTCATGAAACGAAGACAACTTAGCATACTAATCTAGCTTTATTTTGTATGCCTCGTGGCTAAACTTTTCTGCTGGGTGGTTAAGAGCAAGTTAAAGCAAGACCTGCATAATAAAACATGAAACTTTTGCATCTCCCAAGGGCAGTCAAATCCCCTCAGGGTTTACCTTGAAACCTTGTACGGCACTTTATAGAACTGTGTCAGTATGCTGAGCTGTAAAAGGCCCAAATTGACAGCTTCCAACATTGACAATTGTGCCAATAACCCACTGTGATTATGGAACATTGGATTATGTATACAACTACTTTCTCTCAGTTCAATGAGAAAAAATTTTGTACCAATAATCATTAGAAAACTTATCATATCTATATCCTGGGCTCTGAATAACTACTACGAGGACAACAATATGCATTGCATCAATTATTGGGAATGCACTACTAATGCGTTCCAAAACTGTTGCATTGCTATGTTTTATTAAAAGTAATTTAAAAATTAAATTAAATTAAATTTAAAAAGAAATCAAGGCAATAAACAAATTGAACTATTTTGCCCAAACCCAACATCTTAAATTTTATTTATTTATTTATTTATTTACTATATACAGAGTCTCACTATGCAGCTCAGACTTTTAGTGACCCTCCTATCTTAGCCTACCCAGAACTACAGTACACATGTTCACCATCACCCACTTTCAGGCAGGTACAGCATTTCTGGGATTCTGGGGCTGGCATGGTATATGGCACCAGGGAGCAAACCCATGACCTTGCGCTTGCTTGCAAGGCAGGTGCTTAGAGTACTGAACTATCTCCCCAGCCCAATCTTTTTAAAATATCTTTTTACCCACAGCCAACTTCTTAGCTTAGTTAGAGTGGGACTGATTATGACTTTTCCATTTTTATTATAAAGAAATAATACTACATAACATCAAGCAACAGTTAACAATATTGTTTTAATCCCTTTTATCTTTTGTATCTTTGAAATCTAACAAAACATCAATGCTTTCACAAATAAGGAGACAATTTTCTGGAACATTTTCAAAATTTAAGTTTCTTTGTTTTATTTGGTATAAGGTCTCCTACAAAATATATACTGGTAGTGATCCTCCTGTCTCAGCCTTCTCAGTGCTAGAATTATAGGCATGCATCACTACACCCAGTTACAGGCCCATACATCCCACCCAGGTTTCTGGAGCTAGCATAGCATGTGGAACCAAGGACTAAACTCCAGTACTTGTGCTTTCCAGGCAGACTCTTAGACTGCTGAGCTATCTTCCCTGCTCAAAAGTTTGTGCTATATCTCAAATGAAAAACTTTGGAATCCATCAAAATATTAGGGAGTCTACACCAAATGTCAGCATTTAAGTATTTAAACTCTTCAGTCTAAAATGTTTTCAAAGAAATCCACCTACATGTCTAATCAACAACCATGAGATACAACATAGAAAAATTTTACCAAATGAATTAAATTTATAAGGAAAATATTAGGTAAGAGAACTTCTTTTTTAAATCAGAAAATAGAAAATATTTTCCCAACAATAGATGTAGATAGCTTGTGTATAATAATAGCGAAAAGAATATTGTGCAAAAGGAGTAATTGTTAGATTAGGAAATTATAAAGTGGTAAAAGATACCATTAATGTGCAAATTGTTTCATTTTAAAACAAAGATTCAAACAAGACAAAACTGTATTTTTGGAGAATTCACTATTAATTTACTAATATTTGTAAAACCCCTCCTTAAAGCGCCCACTGTTCCGGTATACTTAAGCACAGAAAAACTAAGATGAAAATCTTCATTTTATGGCCTTGATAGTATAATGTGTGGAAGTTGACAATAAAGGCAAAAGATTATCCTATGTAAGGAAAGAAAAAAATATAGCGAAGTATAGGAAATAAGGGTGGTGGAAAAGTGTATACTTGATAGTTTTCATAATAATATCTGAGAAGGCAAATAGTTGGAACAACTGAAAGTAATATTTGTTGTTTTTTGAGGTAAATAATGAAAAACTTGATCCTATAGGAACTAGGTGAATTTGAAAGCATGTAAAAGCTGTCAAACCAGGAATCAAATGCAAGTAAAGAAGAGGTAACAGAAAATTTTAGTCTTTCAGAATAAACAAAAATATCCAAAAATTTACACAGAAATGAAACACTAAGTTGTGGATGAAAATTTGATTATGGTTAAAGTTTTGTACAAACTGTAGAACAATTAAAATACACATGGACATATAAAGTAATATCAAACTTAAATGAAAAACTGACATACATAAAAATATACATGCATATAAATGCGTAGAGAGAAAGGAAACAAAATACATGTATGCATGGACATAAATGGAAATAAAGGGCACAGTTTGTATCTTTCCAAGGAATGACCACCTTCCTAAAAAGATAAAAACATTAATTCTTGAACCATATGTGCACTATTCTGCTTCTAGGCCAATTTTCTTTTGCTCTCTCCACCAAATTAAAAATGTCTTACTTTTTCATTTTTAAAAAACATGCAGCGTGAGGTTGAGAGACAGAGTAGCATGAACCCAGCAGCTGTGCAAGACTAGCATGTTGTGAATATTCAACAAATATTAAATGACATTGAAATATGAATTGACAGATAATGAATCACTTTAGGAAATCATTCTGCCAAAATGTTTTGGAGGAGCCATGAAATGTTTGACAAATCCAAGAGATCCCAAGCTTCATCTTTTCTGAAGTTTATTTGTTTCATTGGGGGGTGGGGAGGCAAGTTCTTATTTTTCATCCACTTCAGAAAGTCCTTCTGTTTGAAGGTAATTCATCTTGAAATCATATTACTTTAACTTTTGTAAAGCAATTGATTTCTTAGTGGCTTTATAATTGAGAAAACAGAGCATCTAGAAAAATTGCCCCTTTTTATTAAGTACAGAAATAAAATTGATTAAGCAAGAAACTTAATTACAGTAATGGGATTGACCCAGAGGTGGAATATGAGCACCAGGAGAAGCCAGTAATGTTGCATTCAGAGAGTTTGTACCTAATGGTATTATCTTATTTGCCATTATGTAACCAAGTAGGAAAAATAGCCATAGCTGATAAAATATTTTAATCTACTTTCTTCTGACTATATTCAAATAAACAGATAGGATCTTTGTTTAATATTTACATGGTGATTTTAACATAATTACTTAGAAATTATTTCACTTTGAATAACAAACAAGTTTAGGCCATCTTGGATTATGTTAGCTTTCCCTGACCTACTTTGTTCTGTGCATACTATCTTTATAGTGACCTTCTCATCATGACTGAAATATGGAAAGCCAATGAAAGGAAAATAAGGAACTGTTTATTAGCATATAGAGTTTTCAAATACCAATGCAATCAATGCATTTAGATGTCAGGTAAAGCAGAAAGGAATGCTGGAGGCCTAAACCTAGTTGGACCTTTCATCATAGCTTGATTCTGCTTCTCTGTATTTTTGATACTTTTTAAAAAACTCATCCAATGACAGAAGATAAGAGATATTCTATATGGTAGAATTGTAAGTTCTAATTGTAAATTCCCCAAGTTGTAAATCCTAATTCTTAAGAAAATGACTCGGATCCAGAAAAGGTAGTGTGTTATCAAATCCCAGTAAACCAGCTGAGTTTCCATAGCAAAATTGTAGCTGCTAGTTGCTAATGTGGAATGGTTGTTAGGAGGTCTCAACTGGGTGAGAGTAATGAGTGGTTTATTCTAAGTCATAAGATGCAAATGGAATCCTTACTTGTATTATATTATACATTACATCAGACTATACTATATTATATTATACTATACCATACCATACCATACCATACCATACCATACCATACCATACCGTACTATTAGTAAAGCTTTGACTACAGTCTCCCCCTCAAGGACTTTACTCTCCATCTTCACTAGTTTTAATTTCATCATTCAAAATTCAGTTTCCAACCGATTTCTTAAGTCATGGGGAAATAATTATCCAACAAAGTGACCCTCCATTATCTAGCAATAATATATAAAGTTTACAAATATAAACGTCACTTTCCACTTCTGGAAAGGCAAGAATAGCATGCAGATTTGGGCACAGTGTCAGGAAGTGGAGAACAGATTCCTTCTCTCCCTCCCTCAGTCACTGTCTGCCAGTTTTGCACAGAGGCTACTACAATGATGCTATAAGAATGGCTCAAACTCTGGCAGAAACATATTCAATTTACTACTTAGTGGAAACAGGGTGAGGGACAGGCTCTCTAGAAAGTGAGGGAAGAATATTGTGAAAGAGGTAGTCAGGGGAGAATCCCTAACTACTTTGACTTAAACTCAGCCCCAAGTCTCTGCGCCCTATATCACATATTAGATGCGAATAATGAAAAGCAGCTCTCAGATGTAGTTTGAGCAGCTGTGCTGAGTTCTAAGCTGCCATCTACCACAGACATTCTTGTTGGCACTGAGTCAAAGTGAGAGCTTAGCCAAGAGTTTCAAGTGCCTGCTAAAGTAAATGCATTCACTGTTTTGGGAGCAACATAACATAATCCAGATTCTCCATAATCTAATATGCAGAATTTGTAGGATAGACGCCACTATTACTTGCATATAAATTGACAGGAAAATATGATGTAGTCTTAAAAGAAATGACTACAAATAGACAAATACAAGATTAGCAAATATTGAAATTGTTAAATAAAATTGTACTGTTCAATAATTGCCTTGAGAAAGCAGCTATAACTATGATCAGTGACATCAATGAAATTAGATTTTTGTTAAGTAATGAGATATCCATGCAAAAATTTAAAAATTGAAAATTTTAGAACTAGAAGTGTTAATATTCACAATGAAAAATCTACTGGGTGGACTAAAGAGTCAATTTGAAGTGGAGATGTAAGCAGGAATGAAAAGGCAGAAGAGTCCTTCCAAAATGAAAAATTAAAGACAATCGAATCATGGACTATAAAGAATATATCAGTGGAGATTAAAAAAACTTAAATAAGATGTATAAATTACTTAATTACTTAGTATTTTATGTATGTTAATATTTTAGTTTTGTTAATTGTGTATCATTACATCGGTACTGCTAACGAATACATTTCTCTACGAAGAGAAAATATTGTTACTGCACAGTATGTTGAATCACAGCAACATTTTGCAGAATGCAATAAGGTGATTCTAAAATTTCTATGGTTATTCAAATGAATGAAAATAACCAAGAAATGTTTTACACAGAAGAAAAAACTTAAAGAATGAAAATAACCTGATTCATAAAATCCTATGAGTAAATTACAATCAATAATGTACTTTTGACTTAGGGTGCAGTGGTGCAACCCTGTAATCCCAGCACAGACACAAAACTGGGTGATTACTAGAAGTCCAAGCTGCATAGTAAAACCCTGCACAAAAAAAAAAAAAAAAAAAAAAAAAAAAATTAAAAAAAAAAAAAAAAAAAAAAAAAAAAAAAAAAAAAAAAACCTTTAAAAAACAGAATGTACTTTTGGAGAAAAAGTAGGCATAGATAAATGGAAGAAAATAGATAATCTCAAAATAAGTCTAAATATAATTGACTAAATTATTTCAAAGAGATATTTCAAAGAGACAAACCCAGACCTTTCAAAGGAATATAAAAATGTCTGTTATAAGACATGGTCACTTTGGTAGCACATACTAAACTGGAACAAAAGCAATGCCTCAATACGTGGATATTCATTTGAAGAAAAGTGAGCTTTGTGATAGACAAAATGGTATGCAAATGCCCAAGTGATAAAGCATGTATTAATGTCTACCTAATATTATATACATTTAGCTCAAATTTCTGCAGCCAAGTATTACAATAAGAGAACTACGTAAAAGAAAGAATTATTTGCTTGAAGTCAATACATCTGCAGACTGAATTCTTTCATTAGCCAGTCCATTTTGGTGGAGCAGAGCTGGAAAGAACAGAGCCCAGCAGGCTGGCCCAAGTCAGGGCTGGCTGATATAGCTTGAGTTTGGTAAAACTAGATCCTGTGAGCTAAGGCGTACTGCTAGGCCCAGCAGGGCCCAGACTGAGGCCTAGACCTATGGGGAAGATCCTGTGGCACAGAGGTGGCAAAGGATAACTTGAGTGAACTAGTGTGCCTGGATGACTCTAAGTACATGAAGGGGAGGTGTCCAGAGAGAAATCAGGGGAACTACTTTGAATATAAATTCACAATTTATGATCTGCTTGGTTATATAGCTGTAATGTTTAAAGTACAAACCCATTAGTTTCAAAAGTTTGTCAATTCCTAAATTTCACTAGCTACTATTAGTATTGCTAATTCTACTACTGTAACTAGGATACCATATCTGTCTTAACTACATATTCTCCTTTAGGTAACAACGTCAGGAGACACTTGGGCAATAATCTCACCAAAGCTCTATAGTAAAGGGTAGAGGACAGTGCCAAACAGAAACCAATATCTCGGTCTCAGTGAGTAGAGAAGGGAAAATCTTGGGATACACACAAAACAAGAATCTCTGACAAAGGAGAGATACCTAAAGAACAGATGCTTTACAGAGAGCTTCTGCTAGGAGTGACACAATTACCTACAGTCACATTTTCACAAAAAAAGTATCACAGAAATCAAAATACAGAATTCACTCTGAAATTGAAAATAAACAACAACAACAAAAAGAAACAAAATGCAATCTTAGGCCCAGAGCCCATTCAGAACAAACACAAGATACATCAGCATAGAAAAAACTAGAACTCACACTCCTGAAATACATGACATAACAGCAACTGAAGTAAAGAAACAACTGCAGAAGGGTGTAAAGGAAATGATCAGAAATAAGTTCACAGGTTAAAAAAAAAAAGAAATGATGACTACAGTAAAAGAATTACTAAGCATTTCTAAAGAAGACATTGATTAAAAAATAGAAGGAGAATAGGAAAATGATGGAAATTTGAATGAACAATATAAAAAAGAAATAGAATGCATGAAACAGATTCAAAGAGCTACATGGGAAATTAAAAACTCCATTAGAAGTTGTCAAAGCCATTTGAAACAGAGTGAAAATAGTGCCTGCCTGGGAAGCACAAGGCCCCAAGTTTGACCCCCTGCACCACAAAAAAAGAAGAAAGAAAGAAAGAAAGAAAGAAAGAAAGAAAGAAAGAAAGAAAGAGAAAAAGTAAAAAGAATGTGAAGATAGACTTTCAGACCTTGAAGACCCTGATACAGCTAGGAACTAAGTAAAAAAAGATCTCTTGTAAACAATAAGAATCTGAGCAATAGTAATTCAATAGCTGCTAGATGATGCAAAGTTGAGCAATATAAGACTGACAGGCAGCAATGAAAAAGAAAGAGGAAAAAGGCAATACAAATGACATAGAAAGAATATAGGCAGAAGCAATGGCAGAAAACTTCCCATATATGTAGAGAAACAATCTGACATTCAGATAACCAAGATATATAGAATTAGAAATAATAGCAACCCAATTAACTCACATCCAGATACATCATAAGATCCTGGGCTGGGGATGTAGTTCAGTGGCACAGTACCTACATAGCAAGCATGAGGTCCAGAGTTCAATTCCCAATATCAAAAAGTAAAATAGTTTTTTTTAAGAAAAGACCAGTACCTTTGGTGGAAAAAAAAAAAGACTCTACGGCCAGAGAGATGGTTCAGTGGTGTAAAGCGCCTGCTTAGGCAAGCTTAGGCAACCACAGGGACTGTGGTTTGATCCCTGGCACCATATGCTGCTCCAGCCCCATCCCCAGGGTGGGTAGAGATGCCTATAAAAAAAAATCCTCAAAATTGAGCACAAGAACAGCATATTGAAAGCTGTTAGAGAAAAGAAGCAGATCACATTTAAAGGAAAATCCATCAGAATAACAGCCGATTTCTCAACACAAAGCATTAAGTCAGGAAAGGAGGGAGCAAAGTATTCCAAATCCTACAAGAAAACAAATTCCAACCCAGGCTGATTAGCCTGAAAATCTCTCTACCAATTTTTTTAATTTAATATTTTTATTGTATAAATTAAACAATGGTTATATTACATATTTTCATCATCAGATCAGTTCAAATTAATACATATAGGTATATAAGATTGATCAAATAATTAAACATTAACCTTTCTAAATCAACATTACTTTTTTTTTCTTTTCCCCTTTCTTTTTTTTTTTGAAAGTTGACATATTGCATATTGTCCTCACAATTGTTCTACAGAGTACAGTGTGTGGGCATGACCCACCTCCCTATTGATGTTGCTTAGAGAAAAAAAAAAGGAAAAGAATATACTTCCCTTTGGACTAAGAGGAAGCAGATACATAAACAGTCAAATGTTTTGCAATTGCAGTGGGCCACCAGTGAAGCTTGTAATGTTGGAAGCTATTGAATCTAAGCCTCCTAAAACTCATCTCACCAATCTAGCTCTGT
>PVJA010053858.1:0-11715 GCA_004027025.1 Myocastor coypus
CTGTCTTAGGACATACATAGTCCTTCATCTTATGTGCAGTTTCACACTTATTGGTTTCCTCCAAGATCACCCACATGTGGTGTGGCCTATAACCTGTGTTTTATACACTGAATGACACATGGCCCAAAACATAGGAGGACAGTTACTATCAGAATGGGGCCAGGTCGCTGGGAAGATAGCTCAGTGGAATAAGTGCATGCCTGGCAAGTGCAAGGGCCTGAGTTCAATCCCTGGTTCTGAAAATAAAATGGGGCCAGTCAAGCTGGTAACCAAGGACGTTAATCAAGAATTCTCATTAAACTGTTATTCGTGGGTTTTTTGTGTGTGTGTGTGTGTGTGTGTGTGTGTGTTTGTTTGTGTTTTGTACTCATGATTGAACTCAGGACCCTGTGCTTTCCAGGCAAACATTTATTCTTCTGAACTATCTCCCCAGCAAAACCATTATTTGTAATAGGCTTGCCTGGTCTTCTGAGGCACCATGGCTATAACTACTATTACTGACCGCCCATTTCCACACAAGTGGTCTCAGCTTTGGGCAGCACAGAAGTTCAAATTCATTTCAGTATAATCAACCCATTGTAGAATCTAAGCTGTATCTTATGGAAGAAGACTTCAGAGTTTTGAAAATCTCTCTCCCAGGCCAACTGTTTCAGGATGCATGCAAAATGATGTTTTTTGTTTTGTTTTTTACCTTAATTTTATTTTATTTTGCAGAATAAAAACCTAAGAACAGGTAGTCAAGTATGTTTTTGTATTGTACATTGCTGAACTCAATGTAGTTTCTTAGATCACAACATACAAGCATACAGAATTAGTTAAGATGGAAATGCTACACATTAAGTACTATTTTCAAAAATCTGATGGAAATTCTTAGTACAATTACCTCAGCCAACATATATATATATATATATATATATATATATATATATATATATATGTATATATGCATAGATAGGCATATATATGTATATATAATGTATATGTTTGCATGCTTTCCCCCATCTTTTTTCCTGTCTTTTCTCCTTTCTCTCATTTCTGTTGTTTAATCCTTAATTTCTGTTTCTTTCCATGTTAGTACATCTGTTAATACCTTTCAACTTTTATTTCTTCTTTCAGCTTCTTACACTAGGGAAAACAAAGTATTTTAGGACCTGCTAATGTAAAACTTTATCCTTGTCCCCATGTTATTAACTGTACTTTGTCATCCTATTTATTTATTTATTTATTTGAAAGTCCCTAACTGCTAGTGAGCTCTGCCTAGTTGTATGTAATATTTGGGTAACTAATTTAGCTCTCTATAACATATTTTCTCTAAAGAGCAATCCATACCTGTAGTTAGGGAAAACTGGATATAGTTTCATGCATTTTGTGAGTTATACTTTTCTTCTGGATGTTTAAGGCCAGTTTAAGTGAGATCTATATTAACTCAAATTATCTTCTTTGTATCTATCAAGGTCCAATCTCTTCAGGATTTAACTTGGCGCTAAGCAAAGTGACTCTCAGTATTTTTGCCAGTGCCAGATATGAGGAGGAATGAATGATTTTGCTTAATAAAATTGCTTTCTGCACAAGATTGGGAGACTTATTTTCTCCTGGTGACCTTTCTTAGAAACACTATGCACTATCAAATCATCTTAATCTGTGGCCTCAAAATCTCACTAATTGAAAGATGATGAACCCAACTGAGGTACAGAATGCTGTGACAGAGATTCTCTAATATCCTGAGTCCTCATTGACCTTGCAGTTGAGGGGGCAAAATATTGGCTATCTTCTTATCCCCTCTATCTTTCTAATTTTTGGTCTCCAAAACTCAGTTATTTAACATCCACAAAAGAAGCTTATTACTATTACATTGTATTAGAAGAAATGATTTCAATTATTAAAATACTATCTGAGTATTCAGCCTCTTGAAATATAATATATAGCCTGAACACTGCTACTTCTATCATGCATACCCTATCAGTTGAATTCCTGTAGGATATTAGCAGACAATAGGTTAATAGTTTTACAGAGAAAATTTTAAATCAATCCCTGTATACTATTGTAGCACAATTGTCCTGATGACAATCTTGTTGCAAATTTAAATCTGCATCTTGGAATTGACTAAACATTTTAGTCAATTGTCCATACTTGGTCCGTAAGAAGCTTTCACCTAATTTATTGTCCCTTAATATGATGTAATTGAATAAATTTGTAACATTATCTGAGCTTTTTAATATGTAAACATCCATAAGTATAGTGGTGCATACATGGCACAAACATCACAAGTTTTTGTTACAGAAGTTGTTATTTGAATGATGACCCCATGTTGGCTTAACATGAACCTCTTATTACACATGCCTGAGGGGTAGCCACATAGTTCACTGGTTTGAAGCTCCTGAAAGCAGGCACAAGGGCCAAGGATTTGATCCCTGGATCCGCTGTGCTGACCCCATGCTCAGGGTGAACTGAGAGGGCAATTGGTACTGGGTGTGGTGACACATTTGTAATCACTGCTCTTGTGAGGTTATAAGCAGGTGGATCACTGCAGGTCCGAACTAGTAGTAAGAACGTGAACACCCCATAGACCCTTCCATAAAATACCAAAAAAAAAAGCAAAACAAAAATATACAAATGCCAGGAGCACCCAAATAAGGCAGATGACTCATTCCAAAAGAAAATAAGTATCATAAATAATCTCAGTTTTATCTTTGAGAACACTGTACATTTCGATGGTGTACATTTAATCTACATTGAGATCAACAATAGTGAATGCGGGGCCCTGCGGGATGGCTCAGTGGTCTAAAGTGCCTGCTTGGGAAAGCTTGGGTGGCTTCAGGGACTGCGTTTCAATCCCGGGCACCACATGCTGCGCCAGCCTTGCCCTCGGGGTGGGCTGAGCCGGCCATAAAAATGAGTGAATAAACTAACAAAGGTTCTGAAACAAGAAAAAAAAATAAATAAAATTTAAACAAAAAACAATAGTGAATGGCCATTATTTTGTTTAATTTAGTTTTGAAACAAAACATTTTTCTATGAAAAAACCTTACTGCTCTATTGTTGAAAACTTAACCTTTTTACAAGGAACACTATAAACATCACAATAGGGCTGCTAGCAAAGCCTGTGCACCCCCTGCAAGTAAGCTGCCTCTGCCCCTCTGCCCTGCCTCTGCGTTCCTGCGACTAACTTCCTGTTCTAGCCAAGACCGACTTGCTGCTAGCTAAGCCCACATACCAGCTGTGTCAGGATGCTTGGCCCACTTTCCCCTTCCCCCGCTCGCCCCCCTTTTTTGTTATTCAACCCCTCCAGCCCAAGCTCCAGCACCGAACCCATCAAACATCTCGTCTGGCAACCAATCTGGTCGACTAGCGTACCATGACTACTCAATCCCAAAGCTCCACCTCCACCTACAGACCACACCCGCGGGGCTTCACAGCAGTTAGCAGCCTGAGCTCCAACACAGAGTCAGGAACATCTGTAGAGGAACCAGCTTACAGTCTCCCGACCAAAGGCCCATACACTCAGCATAACGCCACCAAAGTGCCGAGGTCGCTTCCATACAAAATGATAACAACAAGGAGTAGGAGGCAATCTCAGGGGCGTGCCTGCCCAAACCAAATAACACTATCATGGAAGAAAATGGGAATCATACAGATGAAACCTCTAAATTGGTAGCATGTGAGGCAGACACACAAGTGCAGAAACTTATAGAGCAAATGAGATCAGAGATAATGCCTGAACTAAAAAAAGAAATACATGAAGTGGAAAAATGGCTGGAGAATTGTATAGAGGACATCAGAGCAGAAATAATATCTAAAGTTAACAAAGACATGTCTAAATCGATAGCATCCTAAGTAGGAGACAACTACACAAAACTAGAAAGGAGAACAGAACAGAAATAATCTCTGAATTAGAGAGAGAAAGGATAACCATAATGACAGACTTCAATACTATTAAAGAAGACATCGATAAAAAATTAGAGCAGAATAGAAAAACGATGGACTCCCTGATGGAGCAATATAGGAAAGACATAGATCGCATGAAACAGTTGCAAAGCGATATACAAGAAAATAAAGACTTCATCACAAGTTGGCAGAGCCAAATGAACAAAAGATAGAGTTTCAGATCTTGAAAACACAGTTGCAGCCAGTGAAAGAGTAAGACAACCAGAATGCAGGAAAACAATAACTCAACATCTGCAAGACGATGCAAAAATGAACAACGTGAGATGAATGGGAAGCAATGAGACAGAAGGAGTCAATACAAATGATATAAAAAGAATATGGGCAGAAGTAATAGCAGAAAACTCCCCAAATTTGAGAAAACAATCAGACATTCAAGTAACTGAAGCCTACAGAACCCCAAATAACATCAAGCCAACTAAAAACATGCCAAGACATATAACAGTCAAGATACCAGAAATCCAGCTGAAGAATAATATACTAAAAGCAGCTAGAGAAAATAAACAGATCACATTTAAAGGAAAACCCATCAGAACAGCAGATTTCTCTTCAAAAACCATGAAGTCACGAAGAGCATGGAGGAGAGTGCTTCAAGTCCTCCATGAAAACAAATTTCAAAGCAGACTATTGTACCCAGCAAAACTCTGCTTCAAGTATGAGGAAGAAGTGAAATATTTCCATGACAAGGAACAACTAAAGAATTTCATGACATCAAAGCCAGTGCCACATAATATTCTAACAAATATTTTAGAAAGGGACCAAAATGACCCGAATCCAACAAATGAGAACAGAAAGATCCCACCAAATAGAGTAACCAACTAAGCATACAAGGAAAAAGTGGTAAACACAAGCGAATAAGACTCATGCCAGCCAAAAGTCAACAAATTTCAGTTATAACCATCAATGATCTCAGGAAATGGAAAGACATTCCCTGCTCCACGATAGGAAGAGCCAACATTGTGAAGATGGCCATACTCCCTAAATTGTAGTACAGATTTAATGCAATTCCTATCCAAATACCATCGACATGCTTCACAGAGCTGGAAAAGTCATTGCAAAAAATTATTTGGAACCAAAAACACCCAGAATTTCAAAGACAATTCACAGCAATAAAGGTACGGCAGGAGGCATTACAATTACTGACCTAAAGTTGTACTACAAAGCTACAGTAATAAAATCAGCATGGTATTGGCAAAAGAATAGACCTGAAGATCAATGGAATAGACTAGAGAATGCAGAAACAAATACAATCACACTCATCCACCTTATTTTTGACAAAGGGGCCAAACACGTTTACTGGAAGAAAGACAGCCTCTTTAACAAATGGTGCTGGAAAAATTGGCTCTCTACATGCTGAAGTCTAAAACTTGATCCTAGTCTATCACCATTCACTGAAATAAAGTCGAAATGGATTAAAGACCTAAATATTAAAAGTGAAACATTAAATCTCCTGGAAGAGAAAGTGGGAGGAAATCTTGAAGACATCAGAGTAGGCAAAGAGTTCATGGACAGAAATCAAATTGTACGTTTAACACTTGAAAGCATCAACAATTGGAACCTCCTCCAGCTAAGAAGCTTCTGCACGTCAAAGGAAATCACTAACAAAGTGAAGATATGACCCAGAAATTTGGAAAAGATTTTAACTAACAAGTACTCACACAAAGGTCTTCTATCTAGAATTTACAAAGAACTAAAAACCGTTAGGGTCCCAAAATTCAAAGACCCAATCCAGAAATGGACATATGAGATGAACACACACTTCTCAGAGAAAGAAATACAGCAAGCCTACAAATACATGAAGAAATGCTCCACATCACTAGGTATTCGTGAAATGCAAATCAAAACAACACTTAGGTACCATCTCACCCCACTAAGAATGGCTATCATAAAGAAATCAACCAGCCAAAAATGCTATAGAGGCTGTGGGAAAAAAGGAACCCTTCTCCACTGCTGCTGGGAATGCAGCTTGGTGCAACAATTATGGAAAGCAGTTTGGAGGATCCTTACAAAACTAGAATTCGAAGTTCAGTTCAATCCAGCTATCCCCCTACTGGGAATTTTCCCAGAAGAACTGAAAACTTAATACCATAGCGATATCTGTGCACCTATGTTTATAGCAGCCCAATTTGTAATAGCCAAATCTTGGAAACAACCAAAATGTGCATCATTTGAAGAATGGTTAAACAAAATGTGGTATTTTTATACAATGGAATACTACTCATCCATAAAGAATGATAAGTTTGAAGACTTCATATATAAATTGATGTATATTGAACATATACTCATTAGTGAAATAAACCAGACCTATATGTGTAAATATCGTATAGTCTCCCTAATATAAGAACTTTAAAGAAGAAAACAAGAACATAAGGGCATAACACAGCTGAATGGGTTATGGATTAAACAATGAAGTGACTGGAAGCAGACAAAGCAGAAAACATATCAATAGTGAAACCATACACTTATGTAAACAGGATGAATCAGATATTGTTCTCAAGAACCTTCAAAAGGTTCAGCGTATTGATTATAGCACAATGTAATGCTAAAATTATGTTTGGAATACATGTCACTCCTGTCTTTTTGGTATGTACTGCTCCTGGTGTAAACTCAGTTACTGTCATTCTCTCAAGAGTAATAGCGAAATCTAGGAAACAACCAAAATGCCCATCATTTGAAGAATGGTTAAAAAAATGTGGTATTTTCATACAATTCGATACTATTCATCCATAAAGAATAACTTGGAAGACTTCATATATAAATGGATGTATATTGAACATATACTCATTAGTGAAATAAACCAGACCTATATGTGTAAACATCATATAGTCTCCCTAATATAAGAACTTTAAAGAAGAAAACAAGAATTTAAGGGCATAACAGAGCTGAATGTGTTATGGATTAAACAACAAAGTGACTGGATGCAGATAAAGGAGAAAACATATCAATAGCAAAACCATACACTTATGTACACAGGATGAATGAGACATTGGTCTCAGGAACCTTCAAAAGGCTCAGCATATTAATTATAGCACAATGTAATGCTAAAACTATGTTTGGAATACATGTCACTCCTGTCTTTTTGGTATGTACTGCTCCTGGTGTAAACTCAGTTACTGTCATCCTCTCTCTCAAGAGTAGTACTTGAAAATAGGAGACTGGGCCAAATACCATAGTCTTGACAGGCTACAATTTTGTATTTCCTTGAATTTCCAAGTATCTATGTCAAAATTGTGTAACTGCTTATATCACATTGTATGGAAAGTTATTAGAATATCAATGATGGTCACAATATATCGATTCCAAGCTAAGTCAAAGATATTTCATACTCAGAAAGCCAGTGATGATAAGCTCAAGTACCTATGTTATAGAGTAATAGTATCACAAAACTTTTCTGCTTCAGGGTTTGAGAATGTAAGTTAACAGACCAAAAATTGGAGAAAAAGAAGGGCTATAAGGATAGCCAATATTTTGCCCCTAGCCCTTCAAGGTCAATAAAGACCCAGGATATAAGAGAACCTGTGCTGTAATATCCTATAACTCAGAGTTGCCCCAAATTTACTGTTCAAGGAGACTATGGGACCTCAGAGGAAAGGGATGAATGAACTATACTGTGTCTAAGGATAGTCACCCAGAGAAAAACATTCTCTCAGGCTTTCACAGAAAGCAAAATGGCCAAGCAATGGCCGTGACTCATCCTGAAGGCTGACACTAGCAACAGTTCTACAAAGTACTGTCTATAGTCCCAAACTTAATCCTGAGGGGATGTGACCCTGGAAGATACAAAAAAAAAAAAAATGAATGTTTTGTTATACAGGTCTTGCTAGACTTGCCCTTGACCACCCAGCAAGAAAAAGAAAAAAAAAAGAGCTTAATTACAATGCATGAAACGCAGAGCTGCATTGGTGAGATGAGCTTTAGGAGGCTTACATTTAATAGCCACGAACATTACAAGCTTCACTGGTGGCCCACTGTCATTGCAGAACATTTGACTGTGTATGTATCTGCTTCCTCTTAGTCTTAATTTTTTTCTAAGTAACATCAGTAGGAAGGTGGGTCATGCCCACACACTGTACTCTGTAGAACGATTGTGAGGACAATATGTAATATGTCAACTTTCAAGAAAAAGAAAGGGGAAAAGAAAAAAAAAACGTTAATTTAAAATGGTTGATGTTTAATTGTTTGATCAATCTTATATACATATATGTATTAATCTAAACTATCTGATGATTAAAATATGTAACATAACCATTGTTAAATTTAAACAATAAAAATATTAAATTAATTAAAAAAACTTTGAACAGAAAAAAAAGAATCCTGCTATAAAAACATAAATAAATAAACATCACAATAGTATATTTTGAAGAATATTTACTGAGGCGTCTGCCATAAGGCTATGGAGATTAAGGGACCTTCTCATGAATGAACAACGACTGGACAAATGTTTCCCAGAAGCCACTCTACTCTTTGATTAGTAGGAATCCTGTCCAATAGCTCCTTCCCACCATAAGGGACTTTATTTAATTATCATAATGCATGTTTGATACACTGAAAACATAGACTCAAAACTTAAGACACTAAATTTGAACAATGTGAGACTGTCAGTCAGGTCATAATACATAAAGAACAATATGCATGACATGTATTGAGCCAATTTTAACATGGTAACCAACTGGCATCGTTAATGGAAGCATATCTTTAATTTACATGACATTTATCCGTAATTAAATTAAAATAAAACACTTCAAAAGCCCAAAACTGAAAAAAGAAGAAAAAATCGTTGAGGCTAACTAAAACATCTATTCACACACTGAACAGAAAGACAAACAGAAAATCAAATAGAAGATTATTACCTTATAAATTCAGCATGTGCACAAATACATATTGGCCAAATTAAATTATTGGCTTTCTACAATTTGTTTGTAATTATATCATGTCCAGTCAGAATCCTTTGTAGGTAAATTATCAGACATCTCACATAGGACAAATTTGGAGGAAAACATTTTTTGTTTGTTTTTTTCGGTAGCAGGAATTGAACTCAGGACTGTGTGTTTGCCAGACAATCACTTACTGTACTGAGCTATCTCCCTAGGACCAAAATTTATTTTCTATATATAACACATTTGTAGAATTTTATCTTAGGCAAAGCAACAAATTTTGTGCCTCTTTCTTTTTTTTTCTTTAGTAGTAAATTTCAGACTTTAATATCTAAGAAAAATTAAGTCCATCATACACATCTACAATACAGGAAATTTCATGCAGACATGAGACTTCCAGCTTAGCATTCACAGCAGCTCTAATTGCCACAGTTTCATATGTATATATCACCTTTTCCATTATACTTGCATGTCCTAAATATGCACTGTTTTAAAAAACGAAAATTGGGGCCCGGCTGGATGGCTCAGTAGTCTAAAGTGCCTGCTTGGGGAAGCTTGGGCGGCTTCAGGGACTGCGATTCGATCCGCAGCACCACATGCTGCGCCAGCCCTGCCCTCGGGGTGGGTTGAGCCAGCCAAAAAAACGAGTGAATAAACAAGCAAAGGTTCTGAAACAAGAAAAATAAATAAATAAATAAAATAAAAAAATCAAAAAAAAAGGACTGATATTAAAAAAAAAGTAAAAAAAAAATAAAAAATGAAAATTTTCAAGTTTTCAAGCACAATGCCTCCTTATTGAAAAGATAAATATTTTATACTGCTAATTTAAAAAAAAAGCATGTCAATGCATACATACATTACTAGCTTCTCTAAGACTAAACTTATATGAACAAATAAATCTCCTCGTGATATTTCTACTATTGATTGCTTGAGTTAGGATATATTACCAGACAAAGACTATTAGAATATGTTTTACAAATTTGTATGAAACATTTTAAAATAGTATTGATAATAATACTAATAATAGAGGAAGGTTAATAATTAAACAACTGATTTTAAAGTAAACTAAAATGTATGCTATAATTTAAGTAACATCATTGACTAATTTACATAATAAAAGCAACCTGTAGCCGGGTGTGGTGGCGCACGCCTGTAATCCCAGCACTCTGGAGGCTGAGGCAGGAGGATTTGTGCGAGTTTGAAACCAGCCTGGGCTACCAACGTGAGCTCAAGGCCAGCGTGAACTGCATAGCGTGACCCTGTCTCAAAAAGACAAAAAAAAAAAAAAAGCGCAATCTTTTAGTGACAGTGTCAGTCTGTTTTTGCCTTTGTGAGCAAAACAAAGATCATTTGTCTTGACACATGTAAAAATGTCAATATAGCCAGTGAATAAAAAGCATTTCTCAATTATCCAACCATAGGATGCATTTCTTGTCATTTAGCAAGCTTTTAAAAAACTATTTATGTTCCCTTACTTTTTGAAAAGTTATGTCAGTGTTCCTTCGAGTTTTTTTGTTTGTCCCTTTGTAATTTCTTACAAGTTCACTCATACGAATAATGAGTATTCCCATAAAATGAACATCTGCCAAGCACTGAGTGTCACAACACAATAAATAGTTGAAGCATAAAACTTAGGAGACTTGCAGGCAAGTGAGATCGCTCAGCTGTCTCAGTGCATGCTTAGGCGAGTGTAGGGACCAGGGTTTGATCAGCAGCCAAACATGCTATGCTGTCCTGGCTCCAGGCTCGCTGACTTGGCTACCTCACCTGGGTCTGGTGGCACATTCCTGTAATCCTTCCTGAGAGGCTCAAAACACGAAGATCACTAGGAGTCCAAGCTCCATAGTAAGACCCTGTACCAAACAATAATAGAAAAACAAAAAAATTAAGAGACTTCCTTAACATGAGAGTGCAGTGAACTCCTGGAACCCTCTGCTGTGTAATCACGGCAAAAACCACAAAAACTGCTCCATGGTATGCTCAGCCTACCCGGCTCTCAAATCTGAAAGCTAAATTCCCTGGTAGTAATTTCCATAATTTAATTAACAACAGAAGTCTGAAGAATTACAGGTTTTCCTGCTAAATCATGATATTAATGCTATCAGTGCATTACTTCCATGTAATCTGAACCACAAGAAAGGGCACGTAAAGCAGTCACGGTCTGTGAAAGAATAACTTTTTCTCCAAGAAAAGGTTAAAAATGCTAGTCATCTCTGCTTTCTAATCTGCTAGAAACAGAATAAAAAACAGTTTAAGAAAAAAAGGAGGAAAATTCTCTCCAATAAAAAAATCTGCCAGAGGTAGAAATTTAAAATAGCTTTCATACAATTTAAGCTTCATTCCTTAGTGAATAACATCATTATTAGCCTGAAATTGCATGGAAGCCTGTTGCTTAAGATACTGAAGACACAGAACCTGGCAGTAATTTACTTCTAACTTCTTACTTAAAATTTCCTATATTAATGCTATTGTGAATTTTATGTTATTATTTTAACTGAAAAGTGTTCCTTTCTTAATTCTCATAATCAAAGACACTGGAAACAGCACACTAACAAACTCGGTGTTCATTCTAGGTTGAATCCAGGGATTTCAAGTGGGCAGATCTTATTTTCTATCTTTCAGTTCCCTAGAACTTCTTTTTTCAAAGGTATACATTGCTTATTTAGACTGCGGGCATATCATACTTGAAAGAGATCCTCGACAGTGTCAGTGATCAGTTTAGTATGGCTAAAAGACTTGTTCAGATCATCTGTTCAGTACAAATACTCCACTGAGTTCCTTGACAAGCATAACCCAGCACAGCTATTTCCCAGGCCAGTCTCCCTACTCCAACACCAGGTACCAGAATATTTACTTTAGAAGGATGCCATCTTTCTTTCGGGAAATTATTTTTAAATTT